>CAIGRN010165858.1:0-11923 GCA_903798345.1 Fraxinus anomala | reverse complement strand
TTTTGTGATGTTAATGTTTCAATTGGTGTTTTAATTGACATTAATGTCACGTCTCAAACTAGCATGCTTATTTGTGTTGTGTTTATGAGTTTTTGATTTCTTGTATCACGTGATTTTACACTGGGTATTGAGTTGTGAATTTCAGGAAACAAGTTTAGCAAAGAATGTAAAAGACATCAGTTTGATGATGTTTGTGTAGTTTATATTTTATTTTAGTTTTCCTTAACTTGTTGTATAATGTTGTCACGGAATATCAAATGAGGGGTTTGTTAAGTTTTTAGTGTTGGCGATTCTGCGGACAAAATGACTAATTTTTTAATGTGTTGTAAAAGTTAAGGACCTAGGGTACAATTTGTATAAATTGGATTATGAGGTCTAGAGTTCGAGTATGAAAAGAGTAGAAACACGGTGCTGCATTTTCGCTAGCCTATTGCCTGAACACTGCTCGAGCGACAAAATAGAATGTATGTCGCCTGCTTGTCGTCGAGCTCTCTCTCTAGGGACAGTGTATCCCTCGTCGTCGCTCTTCTCGCTCGAGCGACAGATCGATCCGAAAAAATCCTAATTGCGATTTTGAAGAGTTACACAAGGCCCATTTCACTAGGTTGCTTGAGCGTGCTACAATTGCAAAACACTTTCATATCATTGTTTGAGAGATCCAATAGGCAATTCATTGATTGATTCATCAACATCATTCTTGTGATCCGACAACCCAATTTTGGAAAAAACATCAAGGTTCGTTAATCTAAAATACCTGGCTTCCTAAAACTTTAAGGAAGGGATTCAAACGCAGGAAGAAGAACAAGAATAGGTGATTATTAGGTATTCCCTTGAAAGAGACGTCTGTAGAAGATTGTAAGACAGATACAACAAATCTTGATAGAAATTTGTGAGTTTGAAATTTACAGCGGATCTTGAAAGTTACAGGAGGTAGATTGGGAGATCTATCAGGTTGACTAGATAATATCTACGGTATCAGATCGTGTGTCTGGAAGGAACAACAGATCTTGGAGTTGCAGGGTTTACAATAGCTAGCGGAACTAATTTGTAATTGAACTGTAATCCACATTGTCTATAGTCGAGATAACTAGCTTGATCCTGAAGTTTTTACTCAATTAGGTTTCTCCATCATCAAACTTTTTGTTATTTATTGCTTTCCAAATATAAGAACTGCGATAATTCAATTTAGGGAAATTGGATTGTATGCTTAACCATCTAAAAACTAATTAAAAGTGAGTTGTTGCTTTAATTAACGTAATTCCGCATGTAAAGTCAAACTTAGTTAGTAAACTACGTAATTTTTAAAATATTCAACAAGAATTGGGTCACAATTAAATTCTGTCATAAACAAATATTTTTTTTTGAAAATGCTTGAATTGAATTTGAGCGATTGTGTCGAAGTAAAAAATTGAGATAAAAAAACAGAATTTATTCTCAACATTTCTTGAAGATGTCCAACAATAACGTTTGATGACATTTACTATAAGTTTATGACCTTGTCAAAAGTTTGTGAGATATGATGCTCACCAAACTCTTTATGTGGATTGGCATATGGACAAACAAAATTTTAGAAAAAACAAAATAAAGAAGCAAATAACTGCATTGTGACTCCTCCCTTCATTCACTTGTTATGAGAAAAAATCTCTATACTCACTCATTGTTCATTTGTCGTGAGTCTATAACTTGACCGTCATAATTGAATGAGCAATTATCTCACCATGTCAGATGACTTTATATTAAGGCGACAAGATGTCGGCTAGATTACTTAGCACAGTTCTAGGTCAATAACGGTGTAAAGTCTTGTGGCCTGACTCAGTGATATAAAAATTGTGAATTTATGTGATTTAAATTAAAGTATGATTATACAGTGTTAAATTCCGAAACTTTAGATAACTTTTTCTAAAAAATCTCAATCTCGATGCGTTCTGTTTTCTGTCTTAAATAAAATTCAATGAAAAGGCAAGTGCCAAACTCCCAATCCAAGAAAGATAGCTAATTTTGCCTAACTGTCGTTGTCACATTGTTCGTGGATGGTCCATGGTACTGCTGTTACACCAGCCACGCTTTAATTACTGCTGACAATTTACTGCTGAAGAGGCTAAAAATCAACCCACAGACAGCAGCCTACATCCTCCCAACTGCCATTGGCTGTCTTCTGAAAAGTGAGGAAAAATTACATGGATAGGGTTCTTCCCTGGTGTTCCGACCAAACACAATGCTTGATCCCCATTTTTCTTTTTTATTTTTTTCCTTTCTTTTATGAAAATGTATTTTGAAATGTTATTTAAATGAAGAATGTGATGAAAAAATAAGAAATTTTTTGAATTTATTTGTAATATTATTTTATTAAAGAATGTATGATTAAATATAATAAAAATATATATTTTGAAAATAATGAGAATCAAACAAGGTCTAAATCAACAATTGAGTCTTTTTAAATGAATTTAAAATGATTAATACTTTTATCGTCTATATAATAGGGAGCATGAAACTAAACTACGTCATTTACATAATATTTGTCACTTCACGATTTTTCTTTGAAGTATAAAAAAGATCAGACTAAACGAGAACTAACAAGTTCTAGTCTAGTTTGGTTTCATTACTGCACATGAAATCTTTTCATTCTACATGTGGAATTATCATTGGTATTTGGATTGATCGTGTTCAGCCCATAACTAGTGACACAACCAATTTGTAGCTTCTTAAGATCCAGTTTACGCTTTTAGATGTTGTAGATCCATAATTATTCTAACAAAATTATCTTTTATGATTACAAAATTTATAAGTATTTCATATTTTATGGACATGTTTTATTTGGTGGAACTATATAATACCTAGAATGAATAGGATAAGAAAAAAGACAGGATAAAAACAATATAAAATATTTATGTTCTTTTATGAATTGATAATTGATCCCTTTTTTTGTGGATGTAGGTTAATTGGATATCCTAATGCAATTCAATAGCATGTGAACTCTTGGGAAGATATTGACTGCACGAAAAATATCTTATTTGGCCCTCTTGCTACTTATAGCAGGTATCAAACTAGGGATGTAACGAGCATAGTTGAGCCGACTAGCGAGCCGAAAATAGAAGTTGGGGCTCACCTTGAGTAAAAATGGTTTACGATTTTTTGGCTTGAGTCGAGCAGATCTTTTGTTCGGTCAAAAAATCTAGGCTCGACACGAGCCGTACGAGGTTCAAATGAGGAAAGGCTTATGGTGGATGCCTAGGCACCCAGAGACGAGAAAGGACGTAGTAAACGACGAAATGCTTTTGGCTCGGGCCTTATCAAGCAGGGTCGAGCCGGCTTGTGATTTTTTTTTAAAAAAAAGAGGCAACAAAAATATATATATGATGTTCGGCCTTTTCCCGGGCCAAGCAATGGGTTGCCCGAGCCAAATTAATACTCCTATATCAAATTGCATAAGGAAAAATAAAAATAAAATTGAAAGTTGTTGCTAAATGGTAAATTCCACATCGAATAAATATGAAATTATAGATCAATATTTAAGGATTTGAGCTACTCATCTTAACAAGGTTGATTTTTTAAGATGAAATTTCAATTCTTAACATGGTACTAGAGCCCATTAAGTTTCAAATAGCAATTCAATTAGATTAAGACTCAAAAAATGAGCATGCATATTTCAAAATGGTTTGCTCAAATGAGTCATCATATTGGAGAAGCATGTTAAAGAATAAATTTTACTCCGAATAAAGATAAAAATATAAATCTCACGATCTCCCAATATTTGTATTCTACCTCTCGCACGGGCTCTACAAGAATAGGCGAAAACTTTCTCTTTTTATTGATGTTCTATACATCGACATAATAAAATGAATCAAGATCCTCATAAAGGGTCGGATTCAAGCGAAGAGTCAAAATGGGAGAGGCAAAAAAGATCTTGATCGAAAGCTCTCACACATCCATTAGATGCCCTCCAAGTAAAGAAAAGGGTGATGATGATGTTTAAAATATTGATAATCTACATAATAAAAAGAATTAAGATTAAGAGTATATATGAATATATAAGGTACATACAACCATACCCCAAAATATGCACTTCCAACCAACATGTTGCCAAAGAATCTTAACTTTTTGTTGGCTTCATTACACAAACTTGAAAGAGCACCCCACCCCATGTGTTGTAAGGTCCCTCAATTCAGTTTTTATGATGCTTCCAAGTGCTTGTCTTTGCCCTTGATTCTTCCAACCCACCATTGTTACTCCTTTGAAATAATCTTTTATATTTATCATAATATATCCAGCCGTTTCTCGTGGATTTTCGTACCTCAAGTTGACATTAGGAACTTATCTTTTGTGCAATTTGACATGAGATGAGAGGTTTTCTCAATACATACTTCAAAAAATTCGTATAGTTTCACAAGTCATCCTAACCTGACTATTAACGTCGAATCTAGTACTATCCATGGTTTGTTTCAATTTAATAGTGCTCTCCAACCCGTATCAAAAGAGTACTTTACCTCTAATTGTACAAAGAGGTGGGCGTTTGTTTATACATATTTTTTTGTATATCTTCTTCCTCCATTCACCCCACATATGTCAAAAAGTGGGTAATACACACCATGTGATCCGGTGACTGCTTGGCCATAGTGGGAATGGAATTTAGCCCCCCGTGGGGCTTCTTCTATGTTGGTTTCTTATGTCACAACAAGAAATGAAAAATATTGCACAGCTCAAACTCCATGTTACCCCCTCGTGGGGTTATTGTACTCGTCTTCGGTACGATAATTGACAATTGAATGCTACTCATCAAAGTGCTTTCAACCCTAACGTTATGTTTTTTTTTCTTCCCATCAAAGAAGTCGGGCTACATTTCCTCTATACCTTTTCCTCGTGAAATTATTTGATTTCTCTCTACATTTAATAACTTTCTTTAAATTTTTTTTTAGATATTTAACATATATAATCATAGAACATGAAGTAAACACGTCCCTCAAGTACAGATCGTAACTAGACTTGAAAACTTAATTATAGAAGTGAGAGTGTATAATAATATTTGCCAATAGCTTGATAGAAGCATGCATGAAGTTTGAAAGCAACATTACATATGCACAATAAATTGTCTCATCTCTCAGATTCCATACGGCAATCTTTTGTGGCGTCCGCTAAATTTGGGGACCTTAAATTGAAAATGATGTTTAGTTTTTTTTTTAAAAAAAAAAATTAGCCAGCTCTTCGATGTGTAAAGGACACTGATCTTTTCAGCCACCTGTCGTAGTTAACATGCATTGCACGTTATTTTTATTTTCTTAAATCATGTAAAATTATTATTTTTAAACGTTGAGTTAATACAATTCTCAATGCATTGAGTATTGCTTTCTTCTTTTATGGCTTCTAATGCCCCCACAACAACATCAGAAGAAAGCTAGGAAAGGTCGAACATCTTTTGATTCATCAATAATCAGTAAACAAATCTTAAGGAAAAAAAGAAAAAAAGAAAAATTGAAACTGCATATTATTATGTACATTTTAAATCTAAGGAAACCAATACAAATTTTATGAAAATGTTCATACAAGATAACCACATTTGCAGTGTTGGATTTGTTGATATGTCCAATCAACATCCTCCAATCAAAGGGAAAACCTCTTTTCTTCTATGTGGCTTATGGTTGCCTTTTCACATTCTTTGGCCTTTTTGTATCTATACAAAATTCTCCACAAATTTGTGCTCTTCGACAATGAACACACGAATTATCCTTGAAAACATAAATATGGAGAAAAAAAGATAATTATATAATACAATCTAGTGAAAACACGAGAATATTAAAAGGATTTTCCTTTTTATTCACCTATCTTATTCATTACTTTTCTTCCAAAGCCTATTTATATGTGTGTATGTTCCAACATTAATAAGACTACTTTTATTTATTTATTTATTTTTGTATACACCACTTGCAAGCAATATATTTTATTTATCAAACACTTAGTACAACGTATTTTTATAACAAATGAATACGTTAAATCACAAGTTAGTCTTTACAAGTGATTCTTTTCTGTACTGAAGAGTTTAGTATTCAATGAATTTATGAAAATGAAATATTGAAATAGTTTAACAAAATAATTCTTTTCTCGTTGGCCTTTTAATACATTAATGATAAAGATTAACGGGAAAATTAGACAAAATCTTATATTTAAGTTTATATTTTGACAAATGAGGTGTACACTAAAAATGTTGATAAATCGGGGTCATTTTTTGAAGTTAGGGGGTGTTTGATTCCATTAATGAAATTTGGATGGAAATAAAATAAATTCTAGACAATTTACCTAGAACTTATTTGCATGAAAATTATTAATTAAACGTGTTCGATTGGTTTAATTTTCAACTTAAAAAATATTATATTTACCCATCTTTTATTGATGTGTAGAGAGAGAGAGAGAGAGAGAGAATTGCTATGAAAATAAAATTCGATATGAAAATAAAATTTTACTCCTCCTAAAGAAAATATTTTCATTGTTTTCGAGAAAAAAATGGTCATGCGACCAAAAATAGGAAAATAATTTTCATGAAAAAGGATATCAATCAAACGTCATAAAAGTAGAAATTTTGGTGGAAAATGGACATTTTTCATGAAAATATTGACAATCAAACACATCCTTAATGATTTAGAAAATATGAAATAGTTTATTTTTTATATATTTATTTTATGATTATGTTCTATTCTTATCGTGAAATGAAGATATCTTTCCACTTTTCTCTCATCAAGAAGATGTTATATATGAAAAGTCATTCGTGTTATTGTTTCAATTTCAATTAGATGAAGGATACGATCTATACCACTGCCCGTCGTAGCCATAGTTACAGTCACAACCACATTTCATATGTGAAACAGGTGAAACACGAACATTTCCTAATAATTGCATGTCACAATCGCCCACACGTCACATGTGAAACATGAACATTGATGAGGTAATGATCACAAGTAACATTATCGTTGTGATGGTAATCACCACGCATAAGATGCCGCAATGGTCACAGATAGCATTGCATTTCATAACACACCTTCAAAACAATCAACGACGTGACACAAAATAGTATTCGTCGGCGAGAAATTAAAGTTTGAAGCTAAAATATTGATGACAATTAAACTATTGATGACAATGGCACCAATGTCGAGGTCATTTCAAGCTGCAAGGATGAGGCCATTATGTAGAGCAATGGTCTCTACATCTTCAATCGAAAAGAAACACTATGTTTAACCTGTTAACTTATTATGTACTCTCCGTTTTAGGAGAGCATATGTCCTCTTACCCTTCATGGATTTATGTCACGTCTCTAAAGATTTGAACTTATGAAATTTGCCTTATGAAAGACTTAAATTGAATCTTAGGGGACGTGACAAAAATTCGTGAATGATAAGATGGCAAACGTTCTCTCAAAATGAACAGTATGTAATTAGTTAATAGTTTGGACATAGAGACTAGATTGTTACAAAAAAATGTGTCTTTTAATGACTCGACATCTTTGCCTAAATCGTTAACTTATACATATTGTCGACTTTAAGAGAGTATCCGCCTTTTATCACTCAAGAATTTATGTCGTGTCCCTTACAATTCAAATTCAATTCATTTGCCTTATGAGAGATTTAATTTAAATTTTAATACCAATGAATTTTAAACATTGCTCCATCACCTAAGCTTCCACACATTCTCTGTCATCCCATGCTTCAATAAAGCATGAATTCTTGTTCCAACATGTTTTGAACCACAATTTGTGGCATATTTTATTAAGAAGGAAGAAAAAACATTGTACATACTTAGGAGATAGCCCAACCCGATCTCCAGCTAAAGGTGTAAATAATAAATGATAAGTATAGTTTCTACACTTATTCGATGTCCTAAATAATTATAATTTACTATTTTTGGATAAAACACTACCTAACTTGTGTTATATTTCANAAAGGGCTCAATTGTCTCAAATACAAAGTTCGAATATTGAAATGCAAATAATCAAAAGTGTCGAACCTCACGATGAAGATTTGAGAGTGTTAGGCATCAATTGGAGAAAAAAGTCAAAGGGATGAAATATAGTTCAAGTACTATCACATATCAACTTCCTGCCGAAAATGTTATGCTTTGCATTTTTTTATCTCAGTTTGAGACCCCTTTTTGGCATAGGATTTGTAGCTCTTTGAGTTATCTTTCCAACGTATTTTAAATCACCTCAATCGGATATCGGAAAGAAAGATATGACCAAAATACTGAAGACTGTTCGGTGGAAAGAAAACGTATACCCATGCGACCGCTTTGGTCTAATTTGATGCGACTGCATCATGCTTTCCATGGCCAAAATTGATGGTTGGACGTCCTTCTATGCGACATCTTATAAATGTACTATGGGATCGAATAGTACAAACTTTTGGCGAGATTTTGTTTCTTTTTTCAATTGAAACTCTACTTTGGTAACAAAATTTTAAGCATCATAGATATACCAAATTCGACCAGAACACATGGGAGACTTCATTTTGACCTAAAAATCATATATTCTAAGTATTTTGGAGGCGAAGAACAAGGCGTAATCATCAACCAAAGGCGAATTATATAGATTTATTGAAGAATATTCATCTCTTTTCAAGATTCAAGCACAAAAATTGGATTCTTCCACCTTCTTCATTATTTCTCGATTCGGTGATGTCTTTTCATTATTTTTTGTATAGTTTAATAATTAGGATAGTTGAATAGGTTTTCCAATTGTACTGGATGAATGTTGAATCCTATTTTCATTTATTTTAGTTCATGACATCAATTTAGGAATTTCGTGTTATTATTTGATTGATTTTACATACTCATTACACTACTTATTGCTTGATCACCAATTAAGTAGTTAGTTGCTTGTTGTAGTGTAGAAATACTCACAATAAGTCTAGAATGCGATAAAATCAACATGTGTAGTTAGAGTTTGGAATAATTTATTTCACACATGCAATCTTGTTGATAATCTAAACCAAATACATGACTTTCATATGAAATCGGATTATGAATTTGATCTTCTCGTGTTAGTCATAGGTTGATATATCTTGCGAAATAATATTTAACATATTAGCTTTATCAATTGTCAAAAATTGATGAATTTACTAGAGTAATTATTAAGAATTGAAATAGATGGAAATATGAGGATTCACGATTCCAATACAAGCATTCACATATTAGAAAAACATCATATTTATTTGTTCTCTTTAAGTAGAAATTAGTATAAACAACAAAACACAAATCTCTTTTATCACTACATTTTGAATTTGATAAAAATTATTGAACTACATATTAGACATTAGTACACGTGAGAATGATACTCTTAAATCATATATTTAATTACTTGTACAACAATCATGTACGCTTGGGGTTTTCACGCGAACAAGTTTTTTGCACCATTGTCGGGAGTAACGAATTTAATTTTAGTCTAGAATTTAGAAATATGATAGAAGCTTCAGCGGGAGGGTCAATGATGAAACTTGATGTCGATGCGGCCAATGAATTGTATGAAAAGATAGCCAAGAATCAATCGATGTGGCCAACTGATAGGGAAGCTACAAGGAAAACAACAAGGATACATAACTTGGATGCAATGACATCATTAGCGGCATAAATGGAGGTTCTTACAATGAAAATGGATAATCTATCTCGATCAGTCAACATGGTACACCAATCACCACCTGTGTACGAAGGTTGTAGAGCAGACTGCACTACTACATGCTGCCCTTTTTTTTACACAGGTTACTCAGCCCGAAGAGATTAGCTATGCACAGAACTTTCCAAAACAACAAAACATTCCCTATTCCAACATTTATAATCTGGGTTGGAGAAACCATCCAAATTTTTCATGGTCAAACAATCAGAGGCAAGGACAGGGACAAGGATGAAACAATCAGAACAGGCGACTAGGGTTCCAACATCAATAACAATAGATGAAGCCATTATTGGAAGATTTGCTATCTCAGTGCATCTCAAAGACTGAGACCAATTTTCAAAATCAACAGGTCTCGATCAAGAATCTGGAACATCTGATGCGATAGATAGCAGCTACAATAGCCAACAGACCACAATGTACCTTGCTGAGTGACACAAAGAAGAACCCACATGAGCTTTGATGGGGGGTGAATTATGCAACTATTGAGCTGCCACCACCCCTGACAATGTTTATACGCCACTCATTCCATCCCCTCAAAGACTTCGACAGCAACCAACAACAGAGCAGGTTCAGTCTATCACTACTAGAAATCACTGCAAATAGGAAAAAAATAGAGAACAATAAAATATCTGTTGAGGGTATGGAATAGGTGGAACAGTAAAAATAAAAAAATAAAAATAGAGAAAGATCAACAATTAGTATCAAACATCCATAGCTTAAGGCAATAGTTCTGGCACTTCACTCACATCTCCAATCCCTTCTCCTCAAAGGTTGCAAAACACCAAACTGGAGAGTCAATTCAATAAGTTTCTGAAAGTTCTCAAAAATTTGCATGTCAACATCCTATTCATTGACACAATCCTTCAAATCCCAAACTACTTTAAGTTTTTGAAAGAGATATTGACCAAAAATAGGAAGTTGTCCGAGCACGAAACGATAGCACTATCTAAAGAATGCAGCGTGATCATACAGCACAGGATCCCTCCCAAACTAAAAGATCCATGGAGTTTTACTTTACATTACTCTATGAAAAATTTACATAATATAAATTGTTTGATTGATCCAGGAGCAAGCATATATTTAATTTCTTTGCTTCTTTATAAGAAATTGGGATTGAGAGATCCTAAGGCGGCCTCTATTATCTTTCAACTCACAGACAGATCGTTGAAACACCCCTATGGAATAGTCGAAAACATGCTTATCAAAGCGGGGGAGTTTATTTTTCTAGCGGATTTCATCATCCTGAACATAGAAAAGGCATATCAAATGCCAATAATCTTGGGAAGACAATTTTTATCTACAAGCCGAGCTTTACTAAATTTTAATACTACTGAGATAGTCCAGAAGGTGGAAGATAAACAACAGAGTTTCACCATGGAAAATCCAATCAAGTAACCCTCACATTTTGAGGATTGATAAAAAGTGGATCACTGGGAGAGCTACAAAGGTAGGCCAGATGCAGGAGGAATTATTGATAAGGACAATAATGGAAACATGATTATTTGGAAAGTCAATGATGAACTGAAGAAGTGCAACCGCTATCTAAAATGTAGGACTGAAAACTCCATTTTCAAGTCACCATGAAGAGTCTAAAAGTAATAGGAGTTGAGCTATAGACTATAAACAAGTGCTTGTTGGGAGGCAACACAACACTTCTATTCCTTTAATTTATTCTGCTTTTTTAGATTTAGAATAATTCAGAATAGTTTTTTATTGTTCAATTTTAGAGACTCATCACTTCATACCCCGTTTCTCTTTAGATCTTCGGTATTTTAGTGGTTTATTAGATTTTAGAGTTAAGTAACACTTGTTCCAGTTGTTTAATCTTAATGCTTTATTTGAATGTATTGCGTAGGAACAAGATGTCATGGAACACTTAAACCAATCAAGACCAATGAGCTAACGAGAATAATAGAAAACTATCCATTAGATTACAAGCCATATTAGGGGAATCTTTTTCTTCATATGCAAATTTAGAATTTAAGACATTGAGGATAATATCTAGTTTAATTTTTTTTTTTTGTGTCATTATTATGTTTATGTGTTTTTGTGTGCTTTTATTATATTAATTTAGATATAAAAAAATAAAAAATTGACAATTTTAATTTTAAAAATATTTTCTTTTTATGTGTTTGTGTGAGTTAGTTGGTATGATTGGTAATGAAAAATATATTGAATCATTAATTGATCTATGAATGGTGAATAAGTTACATGTTTAGATTAATTTTTTACTTTTTCATGTGAAATTTGATATATATTGAGTACATGAATTAAGTT
>CAIGRN010165848.1:0-24926 GCA_903798345.1 Fraxinus anomala | reverse complement strand
ATATCGCCATTAAATATGCATCGATTATATATATATTTAAAGTGTTTATATCCAAAGTTGATTGGACTTAGGGCATAACACTTACAGTATGATGATCCTATGTTAGGATTCTTGGCATCGTTTTTTTCACAAAAGGCCATGGAGTCAACAATGCTAGCATTAACACTGACATTCCTTTGGTGTTCCTCTTGAGAAATAAGAGCAAACACTTTATTTATGGGGGAAATAGGATCCATAAGCAATAATTGACCTCTGACTTGAGCAAAAGAGTCATTTAATCTCATCAAAAATGACATAACATGCTCCATGTGATAGTGTTCAGCTAGTTTCTTAATGCTTCCACAATTACATTTTTAACAAGAGTGCATAGGTCTGTAATTATTAAGTTCCTCCCAAATGGTTTTCAATTTGGTGAAATATGTACTAGCTGATGATTGCCCTAGGTTGAGATCCATCAATTCACGTCTCAATTGAAATATGCGAAGACCATTCCTATGTTGGTATCGTATATCATGTGTAGACTCAGAATAAATGACACTAGTCGAAATTTCCTTCGAGATTGAATTAAGGATCCATGAGATCACAAAGTTGTTGTTGTGGATCCAATTATTAAGCAAATCATCATTACCTTCAGGTCTAGATATGGATCCATCAATAAATCCTAGCTTGTTCTTTACTGACAATGTGATCACCATAGCTTGACTCCAGAAGGAGTAATTGTATCCAATCAGTGGATGCGAAACAAGGATAAGCCATGTGTTATCTGTGTGGTGAATGAAATATGGACTAGAACCAT
This sequence comes from Fraxinus anomala, assembly GCA_903798345.1. NCBI lineage: Eukaryota > Viridiplantae > Streptophyta > Magnoliopsida > Lamiales > Oleaceae > Fraxinus > Fraxinus anomala. Next base: position 24,130 of record CAIGRN010165848.1, on the reverse strand, counting down.
CATCAATGGCGGAATTGCTCATTGATGAGGAAGATTGATTCTGATTTGAAGCATCTATTGCCATGATGATTCAGAAAGTGGTTGAGTACAGAGATGAGGAAGCGCACTATAGCTCTGATACCATATTGAACAGAAGTGAAGAATCACTTGAAAATATATTGAATCAGAATTATCATTATCAGCTCTGATTTACATTTCATTGTTCTATAAATACAAAGAATGGAAACTGTGCAAACTGATTAACTAATTCTTATCTGTACAAAACCAATCCAAGTGTGACATGTGGAACTAACTAACATAACCGTAAGCTAACTCCACCTGTGCAAACTGTCTTGAGCAAACTGCAACTGGTACATTCTGTTAATAATCCTTTTTTGTGAATAAGAATAATTTATGTTCATTGCTTATGATACTTGCATTGAGAGAGAGACAATTTTCAATAACTTGCATTGAGAGAGAGACAATTTTCAATAGGAAGAAAGACAAGCAACGTCAATGTTACTTGAAGTATTTTAGTTATTGTTCAATAATAAATGGAGGAGTAAGAAATATGCATTTAGCCTATCTTATATGTGGGAATTTTAATTGGCAGCCGCATTACGTGAAGGATGAAACAGAAAATCGTGACTAGAATCAACAACTTCAGATAGCCTGATTTCACAATTGAAATATTTCCTACATAAATTTCAGTTTCCATATTCTTATCGCTTTTCTAAAGTTGAGTGCTTCATCAATTTTTAGTTTGCTAAAAAATATGTTTATAGTTCCATAGTTTCTCGTATTTCATTTCAGTTGTTGGATATTGGTTGTTGATGTATGTCTCGTTATCTGCACTTTTTCTCCCTGTATTTCATTTGTTGTGGTTGTTTTTTTGTTGTTTGTGCGACTTTTTATTTGTCATTTCCTTATCTGAAAATAAACTCTCATTCCCTAATCAACCTTTCATTGTTCTTTGTCGAACAAATAAACCCTAGCAGAGAAATTCATACAATATTACTTTCTCTAGGGTTCTTGTATGATTATTTTGCTAAAAAATCATCTTTATAGTTTCATATGTTTTCTATAATTCATTTGAGTTGTTGAGTATTGGTTTTTTGTGTGTCTCGTTATCTGCACTTGGCTCTCTATATTTCATTTGTTGTATTGGATTTTGGTTCTTCGTGCTACTTCTTATTTGAACCTTTCTTTTTTTAAAATAAAATCATGTTCCCTTATCTGCCTCTCATTGTTTGTTGTACTAGCAGTTTGACTGTCCATATTTTTCCATGTCTTCTTCTTTAGAAATTTCAGCAGGTGAACATAGAAATCTCGAATTATTTCTTCTATATTTCATCTCATTCCTGGATTTGACTTGATTAATTTCATGTTCGTGTTTTGTGTGACTTGTTCTCTGTACTTTGGTTCGTCACTCCCTAATCTGCCTCTCGTTGGTTCTTCTCAATCTTCTAACGGTTAGTGCTGTGAACTCTATCGGTTTGGTCAAATGGTAAGAATTCTGTATAAATCTATGTCTTTTGGCTTCTATGTGATTTTGTCAAGTTTATTATGGTTCTGTTGCTTTCGCACACTACTTTGAATATTAACCTTACCATTTTATTTTCATCTAATAATTTTCAGAACTTCCACATAAATCCTTTGTTCTTCTTAATGTTCCAAAGTTCCAATCTCATGCTTTGAACTGTCCAGCCTATATTTGTGAAAAGTTGAGAGCTCCCTTCAAATTTTTATGTGCTTAGATTTCAATCACTCTGTAGGGTTTAATTGTGCTCATTTGACCACTTCTATATAATTCCATCTTGTACAGAATTCGTTTCTTCTTGTGTATCTTCCAGTTTTTTGCTGTTGTGCTGTCAACTGTATCCTATTTGTTAAAGCTTTGGTTCTGTGAACCTTTTTTTTTAATTTTCCTTTTAACATAAAGTGATTACATTTTTAGAAGGCTTCTGTTTTCTAAGCGGTCTAAAGCATAGATGGAAGGGGTATTTTTGAATGTGTACTGCAATATGTACTTTCGAAAATATTAAAAATAAGAATTATGTTAAGTGTACATTCCATGTGTTACATCATTGTTTACACTGAGTGCAAATTTAAAAAGTGTTCGGTTCGGTTCGGTACCATAATTAAATTTTTTAACAGATTTCTATTGGTCACGATCGGTGGTGTTGGTCGGAGGTCGTGGCTTCAATGGGTAGTTGGAGAGGAGAAGTCGAACTTGGCAGTCGGCGGCTTCGATTTGGGCATATAAATATAGGTTTTCAATTTATCAAATGATTTGGGATCAGTAACTTAGTGGTTATCGAATGAAAGTGTGAAAATTTGAAAGAGAATGATAAAAACTTAAAAAGACCTAGATCTTGGATTAAAAATGAAATTAATAATTGGGTCAAAAAATTGAATTTAGAAACTGGATTGGGCTGGGCTAGCTAGGCATGGACTTGGCTTGGGAGTTAGAACATTAATCACTAAATTAGTTAATTTGCTAATTTATTTTTTTTAAAATAAAATAATTTATTTAATTCAATATAAAAAAATTTAAAATTATTTAAATTCGGTTCTTATTCGATTCTCCGGTTCTGGGTCTAGAACTGAAAATCGAACTCGTCGATTCTCGATTCAGATATCCGTTCGGGTATTTAACTTGTGAAGAACCGCTCGGTCCGGTTCAGTTTGATTTGGGTCCAATTCGATTCGATCCGATTCGATTCAAAAGTTTTGTCCAACTTTATGTAATAAGATGTAAATGCAGCTTGATTGTGAAAATACTTAGGTTTCCTGATATCAACTGTACCTTGCTGGTCAGCCAAACGGTGAGAAATCCCTACAAATCTATTTGCTCTTCGGGTTTCGTGTGATGATTATATTGAGTTTTATTATATTTCTGTACATTTTTATTTTTTACCTTTCATTTTTGGTTCTTTTCTTTCCCTGATTTTTCTTCTTTCAAATTCTGAAAATTGTCTTAAATATTTTAATTTATTCCTCTTGCTGCTGCTGTCATTCTTTTTTCCCTCTCTTCCACGCGAGTATGGCTAATTCTTGTTAAACTTTAATGAGATTCACAACGGTAAATACATAGAATTTTACAGAGGTGGTGAATACATGGATATGCAGTGGCGGAGCCAGGATTCAATGGTACGGGACTACTGGGTTGGACAGTAAAAAAAAATGGACTATAACCAATATATATATATTATTTTTTTAACAAAATTTGGCTTGGATTGGGGTCGGCAGGGATGGGCTACATAGTCCACCCCAGCCCGCCCCTATCTCTGCCCACGCTCATATTATTATTAAATGTAGCTTCAACATATTGACCGTGATAGCATGTGACATTCAAAAGAAATTCAAACATAAAGTTAATAGCAATACGTATAGCAAGCTAATTTTACACTCGTTGAATTGGGATTTTAGAAACATATTCTGCAAACTCAATATATAATCAACTGAATAGATACCGTTGAATATTGAATAAGAAGCCAACAGTTTATTTCTTCAAGTTTCTTCAGTTTTACTGTTGATTTTTTTTTTTATTCCCTTTTTTTTTTTCGACAATTGCACGGGGAATCCCCACCTTCATCTTCTTCAGCCTCAACACCATCAAATTCAGCGGTTCCTTAATAAGGTAATTAGCCAATAGTACTACGGCTTGAGATTATAAATTTTTTTTTTTTTTTATGTTGTTGTTATGGGATTAAATGTTGCTTAATTTATTTAGTCAAAATTTCATTTTTTTTCATGTTGATAAATTAGGGGTTGTTGAATTTGAGAAGTAAGTTGTAGCGCCGTTTGAATTTTTAATTTTTTATTAATCAAATTGAAAAATTCCAATTCCTTGATAAGGTTATGATTTAAATTGGTTTATAACTCTTCCAATTTTTTATGAAGTTGTTACGGGATTTTAAGTGGTGCATAATTTATTTATTGAGGAGCCATTTTTCTGTAAATAAACTATTTTATGCTTTGATAAATTTGAGACTTGCATTTTTGTACCGTTTCAATTTTGAATTTTTGGGTCGAATCGATACTTCTTTAAGCTGCAATACACATTGACTTGTCAACGTTTCTACATTTTAAGGAGTAGGATTTGATGTGAATTTTAAAATTAAATGAATATTTATTTTATCTAAAATTGATGTATTAATAAAAAAAATGGCTCCTAAATTGAATTCATATCAATAAATTGGAAGTAATTTAGTATAAAGAATGAAAAAAAAAAAAAAAAAGGCATTTAGTAAGTTTTGGAATTGAAAGAGGTAAAGCGGGAAATGTTGGACATTTTGTTGTTCTTGGAATATTTTATCTGCAAAGATAGAAGATTAGTATGCACAGAACCTTTTCAGCATCTACCCTTTGAACAATAAGCTATACATAGCCAACTACACCATGGCACGTGCGTTTCACTAGTATCTAAAACAAAATCAAACCAACCTACTCGACCGCAAACATTAGCAGCCCATCAGAGCCAAACTGAGCAGCTGGGTCGAAGAAACTTCACGTTTAGCCCCATTGGTGTAGAAAAATTGAAGACGAACATGATGTATTATTATCTCCACAGTCAAAACAAGGCCCCCTACAACAGAGAAGCAAAGATAAACATCATAAGCTTCCGAGTTTTAATAGAGAATCATAAGCGATAAAATGCATTTTCTGACAGAGGAGTAAGTAAACCCAAATGAACGACAGTAATCTAGCTATATATTTCTCATTATGAAAAGACAATGAACTGTGATAAACAGCTATGAAATTTTTTTTTCCAGCCACTACAGAAAGAAGGTGATGAGAAGATATTCCTCGGTAAAGAAATATTAGGTGCTTAATAATGAATGCTCAAATAAAAGAGTTTACTGTCACGTGCTATTAGAAAAGAAAAACCGCAAAACCAATATCAGCAGTAAATTGCTCCAAGAAACAACAATGATATGCATCCAATTATTACCACATATCAAAGTTGAAGCCTAACCAATTCCAAATAAAAGGCAATGAATGACCTAAAACCAAAAATATCAACCAGATATCTGAGTTTGAAGCAAATACCCTAAACATTCTTACAAGACAGATCAATTAATATAGCTCCCTGAGAGAAAGGTGGGTCTGAAAATTGAAAAGTTTCTATGACAGCCAAGTGAACAGCTCCTTTTTATGACTCCAGTCTCCATAGTTAGCATTGGACTTTTGACTTAAATTTGTCTCATCGGAAGCAGGGAGGTGAAGGAAATAAGTGAATCAACAACACAATAGAATTTCAGTTAAATAATCCGTCTTTGTTCTTCAATTTTCTGCCTCGTCTTTACTACTGCCACGTACATGACATGACCATTCTATAATATATAGTAAAGCCACATTACAGGCCACACTATGTTTTTGTTCTGCAAATTAGGTTGTTTACAAACAAGATCAAGGTTTTCAAAATAAAGAGGACCCCATACGTCTCTCTGTTATGAAGAAGGGAGCAAATACCCAATCAAAAGTAACCCATCAGGGTGTTTTCAACTAGCATGTCTGTATACAGCAGAACCAACTAGGATTATTTAAACCAATTCTGCCTTGGCCATTTATTTTAATTTACAAAGTGAAGAGGAGACTAAAACAGGTAAATGTAAAACCTACTGCAATAAGCAACACAGTGAGCATGAGAGAATGGCAGAATATACATGGCAAAAATATAAATGGAATAGGTGAAAGAAAATGAAAAAAGATATCGGGGTAGTCAATGTAAAGGCAGGTCAAGGCAAAGTAACTGACATATGTGCTATTTCCCATAAGCTACAGCTCACTGTAATTTCGCCAAACTGTACGGAATTCCTCTCGGAATGTGTTCAGACGAGCTTTCAAGTTGGGCACCCTGAAGCTTGCGTGTGCAATGGTGGCTGAGTGTGGGAGAGAAAGAGAAGGAGAGGGGAAGGAAGTTAGAGAATACAGAAATTGGAAAAGAATCCTCACCATAAGAAGCATTGATTTACCTAAAAGGCCAATAGCAAATGCCAACAAGACAGTGAGAAGGGCACAAGAAACAAACCATAGGATGAAACTCACTGCACAAAGAACAAATGAGAAATCACGGTTACTTACAGTTGAAAGCTGAAATTACAATACCTCAAGCCATAAACAACGGGTGAACAACAATGGAAGTCACTGTTCCATACCTATAGAGAATACCAAAACAAATACCCAACGAGGCTGTCCACATATATAGATTGCTCTTTTGGCAGATGGGCGCCCACGAATAACAGGCCTAGAAGAAATAAGATATTCAAGTAAGAATCCTAATCATTCATAATTTCAGAGACGAAAATTACCCACCTAAGAGGAGGTCTCATTTTGGCAGCTAAATGTGGAGAAAACTGTCTGACAGTTCTTGTCACCTTTTCACTAAAAATACCTGCAAAGCTGTAGGAACAGGGATTAGCAATATATGCAAAGGCTAAAAGAAGCAACAACAACAACTTGGAACTCATAACAGAACTACAGGGCACCACGTGGTGCAGCATTATTGGAGACCAAATGATTTGATTTAAAAACAATTGGACCAAGACAAATGAGTAAACTTAAATACTACAACAAAAGAGTATAACAAATCAACCATGCAATTATTACAGCGGAAAGAAATAGAGAAGGAAGAATCTGAGGAATAAATTTAAATTGAAATGAAATGCCAGAGAAAGAAAATCATTGCCAGTTATTTTGTGTGGGTCAACAGTGGATAATGATGGGGAATCTGAATGTGCATGGAACTGATTCAGATATTTTCAGTTTTTACTTTTTTGGAATATAGGTAAAGAGAAAGCCAAGAGAAATCGGGCATGGTAAGGCTACAAACCACTGCTTGTTGCTGTTGTGAACCCAAGCTACGGAACATTGAGTAATATTGACTGAAACAGAATTGTGTCTGGGAAAAAAGGGGAGAACGGCAACCATGATTTTAATTAAGAAGAAAAGAATCCATGTATGGAGTACCTTGGGTGTCTTTTGACTAAGAGCAGGATGCTGTTAGGTCATTGATTGTAGATGTCAAAAGAGGGGATAAAATAAGTGATAAGGAGAACACGGATAAGAAAAGGAGACTGTACTAAAGCAAACAAGTAAATTTGGAAATTCTGGTCAACGAATCAGAAAAAAGGGTAAAGGGAACATAATAATCCATATAAACCAACACATTGCTGCTTCTTTGAGTAACTCTAGTGCAAAAATCACAATATGCAAGATGGCGACTGGCATTTCAGAGCAAGTAACATAGCATGAAACATCCAATTAACAAAATCCATCCAACTACAGAAAACAAGCAGCAAAACTACAGCTTTCATATAGTGAAATTATAGGATTCTTCAGTATGCCAATAGATTAGTTGTAAAGGCGTGTTATAGCAAGCATACCTATCATTCAGACAAGCAATGCTTAAAGCAGTCATCAATGCTGCAACAATAGCAATTGGCCTCCTGAGAAATCCCATCCCTAAAATACATAATGCACATTAATACCTTCATTAGTTCGCGGACTGATACAACATTCGAGTGCATACATGTACATGAAATGTGTATTGACCATCATGTTTAGCTCTCTTACCAAGAATAAACACAATCATTATGAAATAATTGGTCCGATAGCTACAAGAAAACAAGAAATAATTCAGAAAATGTAAATAATCCAGGATCTTTCAACGAAATAACTCTAATAACTTTTTGTTGCTAGATAAAAGAAAAGGATGACTACCGAGAAAAATTAAATTTTATATTCTTGAACATAATTTGCATATATAGAAAAACTAACAAAATAAAAAACAGATCGACTTCTCATTTCTACTCTTTCTTAATCTCCAATTAGGAAACAAATACAAAATCATAATTAACAAGAGATCGACCGATATCACAAAATTAATTTCGCGTATACACAAATACAACAAGCACAACGGCATAAGTACATAAAACATAGGATCATACTAGTAGAGATTGCATTTGAGGCGACTGTCCCATTTAGAGACGGTACGGGGGACGGTGAACCGGGAGAAGAATTCAGAGAGAGGCCGGGGCGGCGATGACCAGTCCACTTCCCGCAATGCCTCGATCAGATCCTCCGCAGTGACGTTGCTCCAATCCATTTATAACACCACACTTTTATCTTCAATTTGATCGATCAAACGTTCAATCGAGTAATTGCTGAAACCCCTGGGCACAGAAGATTAAATAAGCATGAACTTAGAGGAAGGACACGGATTTGCAAGTGTGGAGTGGTGATTGGTTGAATTGAGGTTTACGTTGATGATTTCTGGGTGGGGAAATTTGTGGATGTAGATAACTTGGATTCAGGAAGATGTAAAGGACAGACCTACGGTTCGTAATCGGGACACTTCAAAATAACGAAAGAGGATTGGAAAGAAATTAGAAAATGTTAAAATTGCATTTGGATTTGTGTATTATCTAGGTTTATGATTGGTTTTAAATTTTTAATGATGATATTAGGAAAGAAGTTTACAATTTTATTCAATTAAAACTTTTGAAAATTTTGATATACTTTTTTTAAGTGATGATTTCTGCGAATTTCGTGAATTTTTTTTATAACTTTGTATGAAATTAGTGAAAATCTTTCATAAATTTAATATAGAATTTTGTAGAATTCAAAAAAATTTTAAAAATTTTCATTTGAAATACAAATCACTTGAATCTAATACAATAATTTGAAATTTTCAGATACGAGATGGTGGTTCTCACAATTCATCTTCTCCTCCCCATATAATAAAAAAATATTTGAAAAAAAAATAAAAATTTAAGGTCTTAATTAAATAAATAATAATCAAAATTATAAATAAATATTAAAAAATAATTATATATATATATTAATATAATATACTTTTAAAGAATAAATAAAAAAATCAATATATTTAAATTTAATTATAAATTAGATTTTTTTTTTTACAAAAAATGAATGAAAAAAGAAAACAAAAGTTATAAGAATCCAATTTAATTTTTTATAGAAAATAGAGGGAAACAATAAGAGAGAAAAAAAATAGAAACAAATATAATCAATAAAAAATTAATTTTTATCATAACAATAATGCTCATAGAAGGAAAAATGAAAGAGATATTGAAAAATATATATATTAATTTCTCTATTTTTTGTAAAAATCTCTCAAAATCTTGTGATTAATGAAAAATAAATTTTGAGATTTTATTTTAATACTTTTTACTTAAAAGTTAATATCCTAAAAGTCTCTAGAAAAGTCTATAGAGATTATTAAAATTTGAATATTCCAAAAATTATAGAGATTTTTAAAAAAATTTAATTCAATACATTGTAGCTTTTAAAGACTTTTTAAAAATATATAAAAATCTCATTTGAATACATCAATATTTTTAGAAAGTCTCAAAAAATGTACATTGAATACTTCTAAACTTTTTAAACCCAAAAAAATCATTAAAAGTCTCAATTCCATACACTTCCTTAACCATTTCATTTGAAAATTAATCGATACTCAAAAGTTCACTTTAACATAGCTTCTAAAAAGTAGAAATTACTTCTTAAGTTCCTGTTTGACGATCATTATTTGGAAAAAATGGAGTTTTGAATGGTGATTTTTTAAGAGAATATATGATTAAAAAAATAGAAATTTTTTTAGGTTTACGTGCAAAATATATGAATGTGATTAAAAATAAGTATATAGAAGAAAAGAGTTTGAATATTAAATAGGGGCTAAATTTGATCATCTTCGAATAAATTTTGGAAGTCATTTGGGAAAGTTTGACAGGGCATCTGAAGGCAAAATGAGTTTGTGACATCCAAATGCTTCTTTTAAATTCGTTTGTTAATTCTATAAAAGTGTTTTATCTAGTTAAAAGAACTTTTAAAGAAAGTTAACACAATATTTTTCATGAAGAGAAAGCTCTTTAAAATATTAGTTTCAAATATCAATTAAGCCTTTGTTTGACAACTATTATTTCAAAACTCTTTAATTCTAGTACTTATTTTCAACTACAAATTTACATAAGAAAAAATTTTTGCACGTAAACCTAAAATTTTTCACGACTTTTTAACCACACATTCTAAAAAAATATATTCAAAACTCAACTTTCTCAAAATAATGGTCATCAAATAGGGCTAAGATACTTTTTTAGAAATCTCTTTTACAAGAAGTAAATATAAGCCTCTATTTGAGCCACATTCTTATTTTATTTTCATTATTCTACTCATTTTCAACCACACATTTTTCAATAAAATAATATTTTTCATCACATCAATAACTTTTCATTCTTTTCAACCACATATTCACCATCACATCACATCACAAAACAAAAAAATACATTCTCTCCTAAAAAATGTGCATCAAACACATTCTAAAAATTATATCAAACGAGCTCTTTATTGGCTAGAAGAGTTTTTAGTAAAAGTTGACCTAAAATAAGTTCTTGAGAAAGTTCTTTTAAATAAAAACAAAAGTAGAAATAATGTCAAACATATGCTCAATAAATATAAAAAAAAATCTTTTTATGACTTTTAGCCCATATTTGATGGCTATTATTTGAGTAAACTAATATTTTAAGCAGTAATTTTTAGGATGATGTATAATTAAAGGTAAAAAAAAAATTGAATTTATGTGCATAATAGTATATTGTGTGAATATATGTTTGCAAATGAGTATGTAGAAAAAAAAATTTTAAATAATAGTTGTCAAATGGGAGCTTAATCACTATCATTTGATTACCACACTCCTCAGTTTAAGTTCCTGTTTGGTAGAGATTAAATTCAAATTCTTATTTTGATAAAAGTTGATGAAATATGTGATTAAAAAATTGTGGAACCCATTAAATATGTAATTAAAATTAATGTTAATTTTAACTTAAATTAAAATATAAATTTTAATTTCTACTAAAGAAGGACTAAAAATTGCTCCCAAAAATGATTTAAATTGGCTGATTTGGCTGGCAATTGAATTTATTTGATTTGATTCGGGATACACTTTATATAGATTGTTCGCACTTACGTTTGTGTAAGGAGATATATAGTTCCAAATTTAGTGTATCTTTGAAAATTGATTTTTAAGTTATAATTTAAAATTGATTAAAATTAAATTACAATTTTAAGTTAAAGTTAAAGTTAATAATTGTTTTTAATAACATATTACGTAAAATTCACAATTTTTCAACCATATATTTTATCGAATTTTTTAAAGATCTACTAAAAATTTAATTTTAATCGAAAATCAAGTCTCTTCTTAATTTTTATTATTTGATTTTGGTTCGTGGTAAAATATTTAAAACGAAAACAGTTTTTTTTTTTTTTTTTTTTTGCAACGTGACACAATGTAAACAATGATGTCAATTATGACGTACAAGTAGCATGATTGTTTTTTACAATGAGACACTTCCGCGTAATTCTTGCATCATCATTTTCATATCCTTGTCAATATTTCCCACCTCAATCAACTAAACATTAATGAAAAGATTTCAACATAAAAATGCTTCCTTGCAAGGTATTTTTGATTGATAATAAACGTTATTTCATTTTATAATCACTCAACGAAATAACTTTACCTTCTTTTCAAAAACTTATCAAATATACTACTTGCACATTGTTTCCCTACATCTTCAATGACATTTGAATAGGTAGCAAAATCGAAATCCTTGATTGTTTTAAGTGTTGAAAAAATCAATGGTAAAATTGTGTGTTATGTAATACAATATAAAGCAGAATGTTAACTAAAATGTATGAGTAGCAATATTGTAAACTTATTGTCCATCGACATGATAGAGTTTCATGAGAGTTAATTAAGCAATCGATATTCACTTTTTTACGCCCTCAAGCCAATTTGAAGCTATAACAAACGTGTGGAACCAGTCTAACGTGATACAACATAGTCCTACATCTAACTACACATTATATTATGAAGTGGTTACTTGATCTTAATATCATTGTTCTAAAAAGCAACGCCTAGGCGGTGCAAAACATCTCGTCTCGTGTTTTTTCGCTCTTTTATTATTATTATTATTATTATTATTATTATTATTATTATTATTATTCTTATTATTACGGGCCTTATGAGGCCCTCCACTTCGTCGATCTACCTCATCCGCCACGTGGTGGAAGAATTGATTCGACGAGACACGTGGCAGACGAACAGAATTCATATCGGACGAACTGATTCCACTATTCCAAACTGAATCACTATTGCCCCCACTGGTAGAAGAACCGAACTCATTCGCCATTCACAGCAGATGCAAAGGCACACACTCCCCATTCATTGCACTTTGCAAATCCACCCTTCCACACCTCTACTAGGATCTTTCGAGATCCCTCCAAAGTCAAGTCCCTGACTGAGTGATGAGACGTGTCGTAGGTTACAAACGGTCAACTCGGTTGCTATGTCAGAAATCATTTAATGCCCGCCAAACTATGAATTTACAGATTGAGACCTATGAAAGGATGGCCCATTCGGGATCCAAAGACACGTGTCCCCGCATCCAACGATTCTCCTCTTCCTTTCTCTAGTATAAATACCCCTATACTGGTAAGGTAAGTGGGTGCTTTTTTCCAATCTTTACATTCTAGTTTTTTAAAAAAGTTTTGCACTACGTTTATACATATTGTCAACCACATCTCGGTCACCACTTTCCGGTTGATTGAAGTACTGACTTAACCGTCGAAGTGCTCGCGGTCGCCTCCACCCCCACCGGAAAAGGCAATGAGTGACTATCGACGCGTTATCGTGCGCAGGAAGGTGATTACGTGGATAAGGAGCTTAGGCAAAGACTTATTCTGTTGGCCATGTGTCGGAGCCCTTTTTTGAGGTCAATATATTGGCGCCATATATGGAAAACGTTACTATAACCATGAGTATCCCCACTAAAGAAAAAGTTTATCGAAATATTTGGTTGAAATTTTCCCTTGAAAAAGGGATTTGCTCTTGAAGAAAGAACAAGCCACAAGCTAAGTTTCCATTATTTGGGAAGAGAAACTTTACAACTCCAAACCAATGAGTTACAGTAATGAAGAAGTAAATCCGAGTGGAGTAAGGGAGATCTCTGAAGAAGAGATCATCCGAAACAATGTTACACATCAACGGCCTCATCATCGATATCGCAGAGGATGGAGAACTGCTGCACGGCTAACTGCTGAAGTGGCATGCATGGCCACTAACATGAGGAACATCGTGGCCCAGAACGCAGCCATGCGGGAGCACCTCATCCAAGTACAAAACCAAGGTGGCTTCCAAGCCCATCAGAATCCTGCGAGGTCGAGTCGGCGAGCTGAAGCGGAGTTGAACAGGAGGACTCGTCAAAGTCCACAAAGAGAAACCCCAATTGAAAGGGAAGTGGGAATAGACACTTCCAACTACACCGTGGCCTCGATTGGGGAAGATAATTTTTCCCGAATTATGAAGAGCGACCTCAGTGGTCTACAAGTGTGTTTGATCGGATTGGGCAAATGCTTAGAAATAGGGATCATTCCACCTATCAAACAGCTCGTTAGCAAGAGCGCATGCAAAGCCAAGTTCAGGCTCCGCCTAAGAATATGCAAGAAAGGCGAAACCTGGTGGATTGGGAGAACCGGGGAACTTCACAACAGCCACATCGTACTTTGGCATATGGGGATAATTTTGACGAGCCATTCTAGTCTTTTAACTCAAAAGAGTTTTGCACTACGTTTATACATATTCTCAACCACATCTCGGTCACCACTTTTCGGTTGATTGAAGTACTGACTTGATCGTTGAAGTGCTCGCGACCGACTTTACCCCCACAAGAAAAGGTCATGAGTGACTAACGACGCGTTATCATGCACAAGAAGGTGATTACATGGATAACGAGCTTACGTGAAGACTTATTCTGTTGGTCACGTATCGGAGCCCTTTTTTGAGGTCAACATTATTATTATTATTATTTGTGTTTTTAATTTTTTTTATTTTTTCGCACAATGGCGCACTTTTTTTCTTTTTAAAAATTGTAAGACTTTTTTTAAGCCTAAATCTCACCTAATCCGAAGTTTGGCCTCCACACCTTGTGATACCTTATATTTTCTAGAACACTGATTGATATTGACATCGTACTAATCACTACTTTCTCTATCTTTCTCCATATCCACTTAAGCTTACCACTTTAAAATAATAAGAAACACGGTGTTCTAAAAAGTACGCTTAGGCGTGAGGTGCGAGCAAAATAGTTTGCCTTGACTGTAAACCCAAATTAAGTGGCCAACTTAGCAATTGACCACCTAGGTGCACTTTATTAATTATTTTGATTATTTTCTTTTTTTTTAATTTTTTTAATTTGACTTTAGTTTTAAAATTTTAAACAACTTTATCTGTACAAAAGTCAAAAAAATACTTTATTAAATAAAAATTTAGATAAGATTTAAGTTACAGTGACATCTATATTATGTGATTATGATTTTGAGATTTATGGTATGGTATTGTTGAAAATTTCAAAAGTGTGTATGAAGTTCCTTTAAATTTGTTAAGTAAAATTTGAATTAATTTAAATGTACAATATTCTTTGACAATAATGGTTGACAATCATGTGTTGTCAAAATCCTAGTATGTGATGTAGAAAATATTTTTTTAAAAAGGATGGATATGATGATAACATGATATCAAATAAAATGTTGTCAACCAGTATTATACATGCAGCATGATTCGTAAAATTTATCTAGTTGAAAGTTAAAATTATAAAAAAAATACTTTAGCTTTTATATTTTGAAAACTTAAAAATTGTATAATTGATTAATTGTAGAAATTATTAATATAGCCGATGTTTGGAGCTAATTTATTTATCATTTTTGGAAGATTTCAGACCATTGCACATTCCATGGAACAGTTCATTGGGGTCTACCATCCTGCCTTCCATTGCGAACAATTATAATCTCTTATGCAATTTTTTACTTCTACCCTCGCCTTTTGCATCTACTCATTCAAATTGTATTATCCAACAATGGCATTACATATTTGACTTTTCCAAACATCTTTTAAGCCTTATTTTTATTGCTTTTCAATCACTTATTTGGTCATTCATTTTTGTATGTATAAAGCATATGTTGTTTGTCATTTTGTGGTATTAATTAAAGCTGCAAGAATTGTGTGCAACATAGAAGCTTTTGAAGATACCGGATCTAAAAGTTCTTTTTTTCATTGCGCGGACCTAATTTTTTTTTTCTTTTTTGGTGTCATATTTTATTTTTATTTTTTCTTTGAGAGGAAAAATTTGTGAACAAAGAATATTTTTAGGATTTTTAACGTGCAACAAAAAGCGTAACGTAAGTCTACGTCAACCGTAAGAAAATTTGAGCGATTACAACGTATCCACATGAATGTCACACATACCATGGTTTCATTTTTGTTGCTCCATATAATTGCGAAGTCAGTCTCACTCACTCCACGACAGTTCGGTTACATTCATTTCGGCTGCGATTTTATCGTCCTCGTTCGGTAGCTCCACCACTGAAGATCTTGGGTCTATCTCCACCCTTATAAATGCTTCGTCAATAATTCCAGCTCGTCGAATGAAGTTGTATAATCCTATTGTTGTCACGACAAAAGAAACTTGCATTGGAAACGAATAGCTTGGCATACAATCAAGTATTTTTCATCTTTGCTTCTATACACCAATGCATGCTCGATTACATTTTTGCATGATGAGTGCTTGAAATTGAACCTCTCATGAGCATTTTGAAATCTTTGTACGTGACTTGTTGCTTCGTCCCAAATTTTTTGAAAATAGTACAATATATCTAAGTCCTTTTACGATGCCATATATCCAGTTCGATGTGCGAAACCACAATCCACAAGATAATACTTTCCATGAGCTGTAACAGGAAATGAATGTCCAGAGCTGTGAATCACACGAGCTAAAATGCGAGCGTCGTGCGTATTTCTAGTAGTGCCCGCCAACACGAACGTGATGCATAAATTAAAATCGCAGGCTGCAAGTACATTCTGGGTCGGTATTCCTTTGTGCCCTATGAAGTTAACTCGTTCGTGGCGAGGCAACACTGCTGTAACGTGCGTTCCATCAATCGTACCTATGCAATTATAGAATGATGGATCCTAAGATCAAGAATGTGATGCTCTTCACTGTCGTTATAATTGGGGTCCAGTTTTATTATTTGTGCAAAAAGTGTGACAACGACGCGGAGAACCTCTTTAAAGTAGTGGCATACCTTCTGCAACGAATGATTAAATAACATTTGTCCCTATACTCCTTCCCATGAGCTAATATATACAAAAACATACCAACCTGCTCGTATATGTCGACATGGAGACCACTCCTAAGTCCATACTCGTTAAGAAGAATATGTGCAAAACATCTCAATGTTTGTTGGGTATATTTGGAATTCCTGGTAGCAAAGTTGATCACTACATTGCATTGCCTTTAACATAAACATGTGACTGTTTCTAGTGAAAGGATATCGCCGAATCTATCGGTATTGTTCGCTATAATAGTTACTTACATTGCGTTCTGGTAATTGGCAATACCACAAGCCATTCTATTATATCTGCTGCTAGCTCTATCAAATAGTCCTCAATGATTTCATCTTCATAATTCGACCCCGAAAAAATAAGGCAATTGAAGTCTAAGTCCTTCATTGCAAGATGATACTCCTTTTTTCAAAAGGCTCACAACAATTGCAAGATTGGTAGGGAGTTAGAACGAATGTTATGGGGGAAATATTTGTGTAGTATTTGCATGTACTTATGTTGCAACTACACTTGCAATTTATAGCCAAATGCAAAGGTCTCCCATTGAGAATGAATTATTCAAGTCCAAGACTTGTGAAATAGAGCCTAGCAAGTCATTCAACGTAGGAGTACACCGAATACAGTAATTGCATGTGAAAGTAGGTCCCCAACACTATTTGCAATTGTAAAACATGCAACAAATATGGCTATAATAATGAACGTAGGTCTGCGGGCCCCATTTAATTGCAAAATATTTAACATATATGCATATAGAAAAAGGAACAGGAAAATACTACCGAAGGGAATCGTGCTTGTGTTAATCGAAAACGTACTTGCACCCAAACCATCTTTTCTTTCACGTCCATCATCACGTCGAGAATGTCCCTGATACTCTTACACACTACAAACATGCACAGCGTAATGGAACTTCTCGATTTTTCTGCCGTAGCTTGCCAGCCAACATCAATTATTCGACGCATGCCTTTGCGTCACTCTGAGCCACTAATATGATGTTGTTGATCTACGTCGATACTTCCTCAACGGCACTGTTGACGTGGTCAATAGAGAAGGAAAATTTGCGACTGGACAATTTATTTGTCTTCCCATTTTGCTTGCCTGATGCAGACTTACGTTTATCCCTGTTGCAAGCGCCTCAAACATCGATGCTCGATTTACCTTTATCGATCAGTGCCTTGTCATTTGAGCCACTACTCTTATCGTCTACAGGAACGACATCGCTAAGGTCCTACATATCACTATCTTCAAACAAGTTGAACCCTATTCTACACAGCTTGGATAGTGTTACGACATATTTTTCGCTATCGAAGGTGTCTCCGAAAAGCAGTCGATAATGGAGATAGATGTCGTTGATGTCTTTGTCCTTTTAATCCTTGTAGTTGTTGTTTTCCTACATCAACATTGCAGAAAAAAAAGAAGTATGTCATGGTCACTGTTTATTATTAAAACACATTGCATAGCTTACAGTGTGAAAACATTCAATTTCAGTACATATCGTCCAACAGGAATCTCTTTCTTGAATGCCACACTCACTTGGCATTCAATTCTCTATAGAAAATGCGGAATGGTTCAGTGCATGAATGTGATTTCCCGTGGCCGTTGGCCAGATGCACAATCTCAGTTGTCCATTATAAACTAGCAGTAACATATGTTATGGATGGGTTTTTCAGCAACATAAATCGAAATATGCATGTCGAACATTGGAATAAACCTAACTTGTGTACATAAAGTACAAGTGAAACATATAACCTGGAAATCCAATTGGTACAAGAACCGTTTTATGCCTAACTCAATTTCAACTGGAAAATGAATGCATACACAATTCAATGGCTATAAACATAAATCAATTTAAATCGGTTGGGAATCTAAGTAGAAGCATCGAGAATGAAAATCCAAGCAATTGAATCGTGAATTACCATGCGTACAGTGAAAGAAACATAAGTAGAAAAAACAACCTCGATTTTCCGGTACCACCATTCCTCCTCAACGCAAATGTGTCTGGTTGTTTCATTAAACTTGACCCTGGTGCAATTAAGCAACACCCTCACATGTTGATGGTCCCGCCTCATGGAGTTCAATTTTGTTTCTCAACTGCTGCTTACTCCATTGCAGCCGGACGTGGTATTGAACAAGAACATCATGTGCTCTCACCCGTGTTTGGTGAAGCACCTAGACTGCCAGTGACCCTCCACGATAGCTATTTGCAGGCCGTAATGAACACCTTCGCGATGGCCGAACTCCATCTAGCATTTTTACGTCTATCTTCATTGTTCTTCACTTCGGATGGTGCGGACAAGCCAGCTTGTGGGTGGTAACCAACCTACGTGAGTGAAGGAAAATTCATCAGAGTAGAGAAGGGGGAAGGAAGACGTCTACTGTACAAAGTAGATGATCGAGGATTGAAATCAAAATCAAAAGAGTATCGCAAACTGGCCTGAGAGAAATGTGGATCCATGAGCAGTAGTTAATCGTAGATCAAGGGCACCTAGAAAATAAGAAGGATGGGGACTGAGTCGATTGGGCTCTTCTATAATTGTTGGAAACTCGCGTCGACGAAGTCTATTTTTATAGTCGGCACCTGACTGTTGGAAAGAGATCGGGAGCTATAGAAGAAACACCCAAGTGATTTGAAGATTGTTGCTGAGTTGGACTCCAAAAAATGGAGTCAGTCGGTGGCGGATTGTAGGAATTTCAAATCGGGAAAATTGAATGGTCACAACGGTGGGATGAGAAAGGAGCCAATGATGAAAAGAGAATTTTACCATTGAGTTCTTTGAAGTTGTGGGAATAAAAAAGTGACGTGAGTGTTTGTAAATAATTTATAAAATATGAGTCAAATATAGGCTAAAGTTGAGTGAAAACATTCGTTCCCCCACTGAATTTGCCAGATTCACTAATTAAATCTTATTTTCGTAGATGAATATAAGGCTACAGGTTTTGCTCTCTCGTCGTGCAGTTACGTCTAAAATCAAAATCTTCCCTTCCATTCCTTTTCCTTCCTTTGATCAACATTTAAACCAACTTGTCTTTCTTTTCTATTTCTCAATAAATGGTTAAACTTGTTTCGGGCCACATAAGCAATAGAAAGAATCTATACCTACGTGATTCTTGGCCGTTCAAGAACAAAGGAGACCAATCAAATATTGAGATCAACGTAATTTATAACATGTTCACAGAGGAATTATCTTAAATGTAAACAACAAATGCGTGATTTTTTTAATATACATTCAGTTACACTCGAAATAAGTCAACATACAATTAAATTTAGACTATATTTATTTGTAAGATAAACTATCCAAAACATCCTTCCGTTTGTTTTCTTTAAGGAACAACCAATTATCTAAAAAAAAGAAAATTAAATTAAATTTGAACCTTAGCCCTTGTTAAAAATTAGACTTTTAGTAAATTTGATAAAATTTGATGGAATAAGTAATTAAAAAATTATAAAATTTATGAATCTCTTTTATCAAAATACATCTAAAAAAAATGAATTTTGAGAAATTAAGGTAAGATGCTTACATTAATCACAGACAGCATATTCCCCGTATCTTCTCTCCATCATCCAGCACAAAAGCGTCCATAAAAGCAAAAGTCGTAAAGTTCAAAAGGGAAAGGCAAAAGGCGCTTTCATTCCCTAAAAAGGAATCGCATTTTAGTTACAACGTCACTCCCCTCTCAACAGACCACCACGACTGCACACAGATTTGGGGTGTGCATCGGACACACAGCACGACATAGCTTCCAGCAAAGCATGAATACCAAACTGTTACCCCACCCCCGAATAGTACTGTACAATCTCATAAATTTCAAATTTCACTTTGAAACTCAAACGGTGAAGCAACTGGATCAATGATTATCATCCATCCCCCAAAATTGAAGTAAGAGAGAATCCAAAGCCAAAGCCAAAACCAAAACCAGACTCTTCTTGTTCTTGTTTTGAGCTGAAAGAATAAGGGCGTGGTTCGATATTGTAAAATTAATGGCTCACTCAATGAGGAGTGGCGGTGGGAAGTACTCTGCGGTGGGGGATTACATGGTGGAGAGGAAAATAGGGTGGGGATCATTTTCAACGGTTTGGCATGCGCGCCACCGCATTCACGGCACCGAGGTGGCAATTAAGGAGATTGGCACCGCCAAGTTGGATTTGAAGCTACAAGAGAGTCTCAAGTCGGAGATATACATCTTAAAGAAAATCAATCACCCTAACATCACCCGTTTGCATGATATGATCGAGGTAGGTTCTATTATTTTCATTTTGAGAATTGTTTATGAAGAGAAGATAAAGTCGAAGAGCTTAGTTAGTTTTTATTTATTTCCTTTGGTTTTTTGAGTTTCATTGGAATGAGAAATTTCTAAATTGATGAATATCACTTGCCGTATACTATTATTCTATTATCTTTTAAATTTAAATTAAAGCAGCGTTTTGTATTTGGAATATTATGACTATGAAATTAAAATGTACAGTTTTTGCTTCAAGATGAATACGATGATATGAATTTGTCAATTTATGTATCTGATTTTATCTAGAATTTCCTTTAGTGATGTGGTTATTACTCTGACAAAGTCACAAGCTTCTTTGCTTGGATGGATTGGGTTCGACAAGGTATAGAATGAACAAGAATTAGACCCCCAAAAAAAAAAAAGAATTGAAGAAAAATAGAGAACTTCAAGTATCCAGAATGCAAGAATGAAAGAGGAGATGGTGTTAGAAATAGGATGTGACCCAAATTCTATTTGGAAGACTACTTAGGAATTCTAGTTGAAGTTTATTCGAGAATTTCAGTTGGAATTTAACTTGAGAGTTGGTAGTAGAATTGAAGAAGTCTTGAAGGAGTTCAAGTAGCAATTGGAGATTTTTTTTAGCAGTTTTTTACTCTTATTTCATCACAAATATTTCATTATTGGTTTTACCCATTGTATTGGGACACCTTATATTAAACTCTTCATTGTATTATATTCTTAGTATGCTAGGGATCTTAGTATTATATATATGTGGTATACAATACGTATTGAATTAATATTTACATTCTACACAATAATTTGTAATTCTCTATTATTGATATTAATAAATTTTCCTCTTCTGCCCTGGTATAATTTTACCACGGAAATCTTGTATTATTATTTGATAAAATTTTCGTATTTCTATATTATTATACTCCTTTAAATCATAACAAGTGGTATCAGAGTGATACGTAATTCTTAACAATTGACTCAATTTCTAACAAATGTTATCAGAGCGAGATTCAATCAATTCAATTTCGAAGTTTGATTTTTTGTGATGACAACTATGAAGCATAATATTCCGCTACTGGATCTCAACACCAAATTTTTGCTTTGGTAGGTAAAGATGCGAGCAGTCCTTGCTTAAATGGATTTTGATGATGTGGTGGGATTTGACAAGATGTCCTCAATTTGGAGTGTGGAAGAGAGACAACATAAGGATTGAAAAACCCTATCACAAATACATCTTCATCTTTCGAATAATATTCTCCAGGACGTTTTCAAGGAAAAAACCACCCTACATTATGGTTGAAATTGGACCAGTTATGCATGATGGAAAACCTAACCAACAAATTGTATCTGAAGCAAAGCCCGTATTCTCATCGTATGATAGAAGGTACATTACTGAAAGATCACATAGCCTTCTTTAAGGAAATTGTCGCTGATTTGGAGACTTTGGATGTCAAGTATGATGAAGAGGATTTAGGGTTTATATTATTGTGTTCGCTGCCCACTTCATACATGTCGTTTATAGACATGATCTTATAAAGTCGTGATACTCTCATTATTGACGAAGTGTATGATGCTATGTTTTCAAAAGAGAAGATGAAGCATCTTGTTGAATCTGAGGCTTCTGAAAATGGTCTTGTTGTTCATGGTGATTATATGAGAGGTCGATTAAGGTCTAATTACAATAATAAAGTTTGGAATTATTGTAAGAGACGGGGCACATCAAAGGATTGTTATAAGTTGTAGAAAGAAAATTCAACTGCTGCATGTCAAAAGGAAAAACAATCAGAAACGAAGGATGAAGTCAGTATTGTAGAAGATTGTTACAATAATGGAGAACTTTGGGTTATTTCTGACTGCGACTCCAAACTTGACGATGATTGGATTCTTGATACAGTTTTCACTTTTCATATGTATCCTAATTGGAATTTGTTCTCAACATGTGAAACGGTTTCCAAATATGTTGCGTTAATCAGAAATAATTCACCTTGTAGGATAGATGGTATTAGAAAGGTCGGATTAAGATGTAAGATGTTTGACGAGATTGTCAGAACACTTGATACTTAGAGACAAGTTCTCAATTTGAAGAGAAATCTTATCTCCTTGAGTACTTTTGATTCAATAGGGTACAAGTACACTTGTGCAGGTAGAGTCTTGAAAGTTAGTAAAGGTGATCACTTTGTGTTGAAGGGACAAAAAGGTCCCAGTTATATGTCTTGCTTGGTTCCACAGAATCTTTAAATATTAATCAAAAGAAGTTAAGGACTCGGGTGGATTTTGAGTTTTGTTCTGTACCGTTGGAGTTTGGTTTAAGGTCCACGTTAAAGAATACATCTCAACCGATTTTAAAAGTTATGGATAATGCTACTTTGCCACATCATCGGCGATGCCATTGTATTCAATTGCTAGAGACAGTCCTAAAAGAGATATTAGGCCTCTACAAAGGCACGGTGAAGCTGATTTTGTTGTTTATGCTCTAAGTGCAATTGAAGGTGTTAAAGTCTAGCAAAGAACCTTCTCCTGAAGCATTTTGTTGATTTTGTTATCGGTATGCTTCTGCCATGTTTGGTAAATATTAAATTATTTGTGATTTTGTTGCTCGTAAGAATAATTCGAGCAACTTTGGTGCCTAAAGTAATCCTGAACAATGCTTGGATTCAATTGATTTTTATTTTTATTTTTATTTTTGTTATTGAGTTTACCCTAGTTGGGTTTTGTTGTAGGGGCAGAGAATTTTTTTCTGTTGGAGGATCTTTTGGTAGAGAATTTTTGGTTGAAGAGTTAAGTTTTATTCTTTACAGTGGAATTTGTCTCCAAGTGGAAAAGTTTTTGAAATTGTATTCATTGTAGTGGAATTCGAGTTAAGGTGGAGTTTGTTAGAATTAAGTTGTGATTTGAATTCTATTTGAAAGACTACTTGAGAATTCTAGTTGAAGTCTCTTTGAGAATTTAAGTTGGAATTCAATTTGGGAGTTGGTAGTAGACTT
Source organism: Fraxinus anomala (assembly GCA_903798345.1). Classification (NCBI taxonomy): domain Eukaryota; kingdom Viridiplantae; phylum Streptophyta; class Magnoliopsida; order Lamiales; family Oleaceae; genus Fraxinus; species Fraxinus anomala. The sequence goes on along the minus strand of CAIGRN010165848.1, from coordinate 739 downwards.
GACGAGGTTTCAAGTTGCAATAGGGGGTCTTTCGATTTTGGCAGTTTTTTACTCCTATTTCATTCTAAATATTCCATTATTAGTTTTAACCATTGTATTGATATTTCACCTTATATTAAACACTTCATTTTATTAAGGGCCATTCTTTTTGCCGTTTTCGATTTTTCAAAACGGTGAAAACGCGTTCTCTTACTCAACAAAAAAAATTTGTGAAGAAAACAGAAAACGGCCAAAAAGCCGTTTTGGGCGTTTTCTTCACAAACACAGCATCAAGTTGGAAAACACAGGAAATGGCCAAAACACTTCCTCCTCTGGCCAAAACACTCCCTCCTTTCTACTGCCAAGCCACACTCCACCGCCACTTTCCAAGCCCTTAAACTTCGGCCAACCTCCTCCAAAACAGTCGGATTAATATACCATTATGAAGCCCTCAATCCCCTCTTCAACTACCACACAAACAACAATTCAATCATATACCAAAACCGATAAAAAATATCCTCAAAAACTGATTTGAAATGAACTGCTTCTGCTAGAATCTCAACCTCCGGCAACACCCAAGGTCGCGCACTACCACCGGTCGATTGTCCACCCCCCGACAACTCCAGCCATGGCTTCAAAACTCACCAACGGCTTCCATAAAATCAGGTGATTCTTGAGATATCGAAGGTGACTTCCATAAGATCAGCCGATTCTAGAAGTAATCGAAGGTGACCTATTGTAGTATTGGATGCGCCTTGTT
>CAIGRN010165836.1:0-11237 GCA_903798345.1 Fraxinus anomala | reverse complement strand
CCAATAATCAATTAATTTCAACATAATCCAATCATAACTCTCATGGAAATGGAGAAAGTTGTTAAAATGAGGAAGTATATAGGGCATGGTTTGAATTTAATCAAACTCCTCCTTCTGGTTGGCTTTTATTAATTGTCGGTCAAGACAATCAACATGGACGATATATGATGCATCAACTCATCCAAGAATATCAGATTTCTTTGTTAAATTAACTTAAAGAAGAAAACGCTTACACAATAATTTTATTAAAGATTTCTTTAGCGAGTAACACTTTTACACGATTATATTTTGGACTATACATATAATTTGTTTTTATCCAGATGAGTAAATGGATATTGTCAAATCAATTACCTTTTTGAGACTAAAATCAAACAGTAAGATAAAAACTTAGAAAAACAAAAATGAATCTTTTCCATTATCTGAGATACCATGTGCATTAATTTCACAAGAACTCCATTATCCAAATACTATTTTTGCTTTAATTTCTCGAGAACTCTTAATTCTTCTATCTACGTGTTTTGAAAAGTCAAAAATTGTTTCTAAAATTAAGAAGTTGTTTTTTGGTTATTTTTTGAAAGACTTTTATCCGATCATAAAAACTTTTAAAAGGGAAATTAATTTACGGTGATTTCCTACAAAAAGAACAGCAGTAATTCTATCAAACAAGTCATATATCTGTTTGGCATTAGCTTGTAAAGGTCCTCCAAAAGTACTTATCAATCCCCAAAGGTTCAAGATGAGTTCGAGTCTACGCTTTTGTGATTGCTTATGTCCTTTTTCACTTCAATCTTCTTTGTTGTGTTGCATGTTAAATGGCCTGAACTCAAATACTCATTGTCTTATTCTATAGCCCTGTAATGATAAAAGTTCAAGGTTCAGATCAAATGTTCGAGTCGTAGAAGGAATAGCACTAATGTTATATAATCAATTTAAATGACACCACGTGGCAATAAATTAGAGGTATTATTGAAGTAGTCACGTAATTCTAATGTTGTAGCACCTATTATGTTAAATAGCATTATTCAAAGGAATACGTGACCTTTATTTGAAGTTTGTGCGCCTTGTGATGCTAACGGAGGCTCAATTAGAATCTTTCACTTTGTACCATATATTAATTGAATGATGGTTCTTAATGATCGCTCATCGTGTAATTAATTGCCTTTTTTTAACATTAAATTAATTAGTACATCTTGCATTAGACGTCATGTTGCCTGTTTTAAAATGAGGGTATTTTTTTTATTTTATGTTTTAGCCTTTGTATTAGTTACTTTTTTATATTTAAAAATATGATGAGTAAATAAGCCTTTTACGATGGCCTAATGGATACGTTGGACGAAACAATCATCATGACCAAAAATATGCTAATTAACAAAATCTTGAATACGAGATTATGTTAAAAATAAAGTTTGGGTTATAAGTGTGATGACGAACAATGATCGAGAACCTTCATTGTAATTAAAATATGATGTAATTTAACCAAAATTGCAGGGTTGTAGGCGAAAATCGTCAAACCAAAAATAAACCGAAATGTCGCTTTGAATCCGTCAATTTGGTGACACATGGACCAATAAATGAAACGACTGTTAATTAATGCGGTTTGATTTAGGTTTTAAAATTTTAACGACGGTTTGAAATCAAATTGGACCGTTTAAAATTTAAACTAAACTCATAAATAACAATTTTAACATCTAAAATAAAATATGACCATTAAAATCTCAAAACTAAAATGACTAATTTGGTCAATTGTTCATTGTCAAATACTAACAATTACCATAATTACGTAAATCAATCCATACACCGAAGTCGAAATCCTATTCAATCTTCAATTTTTCATGCTGCAAACATTACGGCGGTTGATAATAATTTAATATATTTTAACACCCTTTTGCAGTTACGACAAATTGTTTTGGTGACTTTAAGGGGGAATTGCAGCTGGGATCCCAAATTTTTCGAAACATTGTAAGTTATACCCGTTCCTTTCACATTTGCAACTGGGATCCCAAAACTTTTATGATTGCACATGGAAGACAAATCCAATAATTAAAAAAAATGACATATTTTGACCAGGGTAAGTCGAGGGTAAAATTGTAACTTTACATTTTCTCAAATAAAATAATTAATAATTAAATCTAAAATAAAAAAAGAGATGAAAGAAAAACCCATCTTCACCCCACCGCCGCCCACAGTCCATGGTGTTCAAAAAAAAAAAAATCTGTACACAGCTTGCCATGAAAGTGAGAATTGGAGCCTTGCAAATGCGAGTGAATTCATACTCGGCTTTGATTCGATTTCAAGCATGGATTTTCAGTAATTTTATTTTCATGGAGATTTATAAAATTTGATTACTAGTCATTGAGATGTATGAACTTCAATTACATATCATCTTCCAGTTTTGTGTTGTTATTGTTGTTGAAGAAGTAAGGTAAAGGTAGAGTACTAGGCAAACGTGACGTGGAAAATGTCAATCCAACGTACATGTCCGTCACATCTGCCTATGGTGCCAGGCGATGTGCTGTGACTTTAAATGAAATGGGATTGACAAAGAAATTTGTTATATTAGGATTGACAAATTCGATATTTCAAAGCAAATTTTGGGGAGTTCTTGCAAGGAAAGCCAAAGCAATTTTTGGGGAGTTTCTGGTGAGCTCAAATGAAGCAGGCATTTTGATGGGGAATAAGAAGAACTCATTTCCGTCTCAATTTTTCTGATTTAGAGATTCGTCATTACAAATATAAAACGAATATAAATTTACTTGAGCACTAAATCCAAAGCAAATAATTCCATTCCAATTATCCAAATCATAAGCAGTGAAGTGTTTGTAGCAAGCGGATGCCTGAAGATGGCCATTGTTTAGCTTCCCACCTTGAAAACCGTCCCCTTGTATTCCTTGAATATACGCTTTTGCACAATTTCCCACAACCAATGGATCTTCCCCAGGTGTTTCTTGCCCTCTTTCCCATCTTGGGTCCCTAAAAATGTTTGTATTTGGTGCCCAAAATTTCATCCACAGGTGACGGTGAATTGAAGCTTTGATTTGGTTTTGGTTGAGGGTGGTTGGGGGAAGATGAAATTGAGAGAGGGTGCATATTTATCTTTTCTTTCATTTCTTTTTGGTTTTCTTATTTAATTATTTTGTTTGAGAAAAAGTTATAATTTTACCCTTCACTTAACTGTCAAAATAGGTCAATTTTTAAATTTTGTGGTCAATTAATGGATTTGTCCTCATGTGCAATCGAAATAAAATATTTGGGATCCAAGCTGTAAAAATAAAAGGTTTGGGTATAGTTTAGAGTATTTTGAAAGGTTTGGACTCCAATTGCAATTCTCCCTTTGTTTAATGAAGTTGAAATGCGATTATGTATCAACCCCTTATTTGGCTTCCATTTAAAATGCATTTTGATAATAAAAAATACATTTTTGAATAGTAATATTTTGGAGAATGTGTGGTTAAAATTTTTTTAAAAAAAAATTGGATTTTCATTTTATTATTATTTTATTAAAAAATGATGATTGAAAATAAGAAATAAATAAATATATTCTTAGATAATGGAGGCCAAACATGGGATAACTTTTCTTTTGTATGACTAGCCTAAAAAAGGGAACCAAACACTTTCTCGTGGTTTTATTGTACTTTTCTTTAGTTTTATAGGTATTTTAATTTATAGTTAAAAGTATTAAAATATTTTATAATCAATTAACTAGTGACGATAAAATGGACATGAAGAAAAAATATATGACTAGAGTGCGTTTAAAATTGGACCAAATCTTTGCCTTGTTTGGCCCCCATTTTGGGGTGTTGAAAATTTTTGGAATATTGATTGATGAGAGAATGTGTGGTAGAAAAGTAATGAAAAGTTTTATATTTGTGTGTAATATTATTTTATTTAATAAATGTGTGGTTGAAATGAAGAGCGGGAAAAAATTAATGTAATGTAATGGAAAAAAATGGGGGCCTAACGTGGGCTTATATTAGACTTGAGAAAATCTCAAACCATTCAAATTGTTTGGTTTAGATTTAAATTTTTCTCAAATCATTGTTTAAACAATTTAATTTGAAAATCTATATAAAAAAAAAATCGATCAAATACACTCCTACGTTAAATAACGAAGAAGGTGGAAGACCGGCGAAAATGCCCCTGAATTTGTAGATGTTTGCTTGAAAGTTTAAAATGTTTGTCATGTACTTGGTGGCTCGCGAATTTAACAGATCCTCTTCTTCCACGCTCGTAATCGCCTTTCTCCTCTTTGAAAAGAACTTCTCAATAAAGGGTATTTATATATTTCTTTAATTAATCAGTTGCACACCTCAAGAGTAGGAGTGAGCAAAACTCGACCGAACTCGTCAAAATTGCCCAAACCGAACCAACTCGACAGGTTTGTGTAGATTTTTTATTTTATTTTATTTTTTTTATTTTACACGGGTTGGATATGTTTGTTGTGTAGTCGGGTCGGGTTACTGATTAACTCATGAAAATCTAATAAATTTGTCCAACCCATCCCAGCCGGATTATATTTATAAACTTTACAATTGTTATGATATTGTTTGGACGAAATTGAGTCACTTTATTTCTTCACACAACCTTCAAAAGTTACAATAAAAAAAAAATAGATTAAAATGTCAGTTCTTATAAGAAAAATTTTGCGCAATAGTTGAAAAGTTTGAAAAAATTATATACTACTAATTAACTAAGTTTTATATATGCAAACACAATACACAAGAAGTCTTGAATATAGCACAAGACATGAAAACTCTTAAAATAATATTATAAGACTTAGATAGAATGTATTTTACGAAAAATAGTATAAGTAAATACACATTCAACACAACAATATTTTAATTATTAAAAATATTTCTTGACTTCATATAANTCATATAATTTAATATCAATCTGTCCATGTAACATTTTCGAGCATGAAGGGCCAAAATAATTTAGATTTTCTGGTCATTGCAACTATAAAGATTTAATATTATATAAGTCGTGAATCAATTATAAATTCGCTCAATTCGACCCGCATACTTTAATCTTTGTTGACAAGTTGTCCCAAACCGATCAACTCAACCCAATCCAACCCGACCGATACTTATTAGGTTTGATTTCAACCTTTACAGAATTGAATTTGGTTAAATTATGATTAAATCGATCGTGTTGGGTTGGGTTTGGGTTGAGTCAAAAATCGACTCAACCAAACCCATGTCCACCCCTACTCAAGAGTCCGTTAATGATTATGAGTAATCTGAATTCTACCAAAAAAACAAAAAAAATTGAAAAAAATAAGTGAATTATGGGTCTTATAATAAAAAGAATATTTGATCAGTTTAAAAAATTTAAAATTTGCCAAACGTGAACTAAATTAGACAAAACCATTATTCACAATCCAGACTCAAAGTTTATGATAGCATTTATAAAGAGTTCAAACTAATTTATCTTGAAATCATCACCCATTTATCAAAAGCCTAATTTAAAATTTGTGAAGTTAGAATGAAAAATGCGTTACTTGACTAATTTGAGAGTAAAACAAATTGTAGTTCAAACTATTACACATGAATAATACTGACATCGTTTTTTGTTGGGGGTGGCGTGACCAATAGATTTCGGGCCTTTTGACGTTCAAGTAAATATTTATTCTACATACTTGAACAAATCGTCAAAGCAAGTGGTCAATCTCTAAAATGGGGTGAGGCAACCTCGCATACTTTAACGGTCAAATCAGTCTTTGTAGGAGTATATATTTAGGCGTGTGACATATTTAAGATGTGAGCCACTTAAATAAAAAGGGGTTCGGATCGGGGAAATAAGTGTATTGAGAATATAAAAATAAAATTATAGCCCAAAAGTCAAAACTTAAGTTACTTTTAGATCGCACAATGCGTGGATTTTTATAGTAGAAGAAGATTAGTATGAGCAGTTGGATGAAAAAACACGTGATCTTATACTACCTACTGAGGCACCTTATCATAAGTATCAATTGGTCAATCCTAAGTTCATGTGCATTTAATGTTTTGATCATTTGCAGCCCTGTGCCAACACATAAGAGCTAGACTTAACGTGTTGATTTGATAGAGTGGCTAATCTAGTGTGTTGTCATATCAACCATAAATGACGAAAGATCCTATTGTAGCGCCTCTATCTATTCGCTTCATCCATGAGGGTTTGACTTATCCATAGGGGCTCAACATTTTCATTGGGGTTTGGCCAATTTGTCAATAGGTAGAATGAGGTGGAGTGCGGGCCTAGGTTCGCTTGGTGTGTGACTGCCATGTGAACATGTTTGAAGTCTCGCTGGAATATGCATAATTTATAATATCAATGAATTGGTTTAGAAGGTTACTTAAGATGAATCTAGTTTAACTTTTAACCATTGTTATAAATTGTATTCTAAAAAGCGAAATGCATGATTAAATGTCAATACCAACTTCACGATTAGATGAATCTAGAAGATTTTTTTAAACAATGATTGTAAGTAAATCGAGGATAAAATGAAGTGCTTGAATTATATGTGTTGGGTTTGCATTCTGAGCTACCAAATAAACTATGTGCGCCAAATAATATATAATTGAAATGAGCTTATGTGCCAAATAACATATTAGCGAAATGAACCCATATTCGATTTGTCTATTTTAAATTTCAACTAGTTCAAAAATGAGAATCACCAATTAAATTGCGTAAAAGTACTAATTAGTATAAGATAATTTTGAATATCAAAATTGTTCAAAGGCGATTGCTGGTATAGAGCATCGAAGTAGTATGTAGAACAAATGAAGAACAAAATTGTTTAGAAGAGTAATTTAGTAAGTGTTCAAAGGATTTAAACATGCTAATTTCATTTCGAGTGAAGATAATGCCCGAAGTGTTAAGTTGCTTTCAAATATTAAATAGAATGTAGAATAATTGAAGTGATTTTGAACAATAAATAGAATTAAAATAATGGGGCGAAAATGACAGACGAGGAAAAAATGGGACAAGGGTTAAAGAGATATATCGAGGTAGCGAGTGTTTCATTAATATTTGATTACGACGGTCAATTAGATACAAAAATAAAAGATTGAAGTGCAAGTGTTTATTATTTCCAATTGATTTAATCCAACATAAATTTCTCTAGATTTTATCCTATCATGTACATATTTTCTTATTTGAAAAGATCAACTCAATTTAAGCCTCTTTTTTATTGTCATCATTCTTCAAAAACTTTATTTTATATAGTGATTTTTATGAAAATGTATAATTAAAAAGTAAAATATATTTTTTTACGTAAATGTGTGATTTAAAGTAAGGGCAAAAAGACAGTTTTCAAGTAATAATTGTCGAGGGGTAAATGAGGCCAGAGAGCTGACGTAATATGATCCCCCACCCCCGCTCTTCGCCAAGACTTTTCAAACTAAGAATCTTCCTCATTTTCAGCCTTTAGATTTGACTGGCTGCCCGTCAAATCTTACTTTTAAACCGGTATATATTTGGATTCCATTAAAAAAATTTGAAAGAAGATATATTTTGAAATGAATTAAGCCCCTCGTATATCAAATTTGATAATTTAGTGTACATTCTCCTCACAATAGAGGTGGCCCATTTTCAAAAAGAAACAAGTCCCTCCTTTATTGTGAGAAGGGTGTCATGCTTGATGTACACATGATTGTTTTGAAATAATGATTTTTAAAAAAATTACATGATTAAAAAATAAGAAAAGATTTTAAAAATTACGTGTAATATTATTTTATGTGAGAATGTATAATCGAAAATGAATTTTAAAAGAAATGTATTTTTTAAAAAATAAAGCCCAAACAAAAACTAAGTAAAGTTGTACGTGGACGGACGTAAGGAGGGTGGCAAGACTGCGCTTTAACCCTGCCCCTATACCCCAAGCCCCATTTAATCTTTAGTGTAAGAAAAGAAAAAAAATTCGAATTTTTTTAATGTATCAGTCTAGTAGAATTTTTTATGTGTATCAGTCCGATAGATTTTTTTTTTGATTAAGCTACTTGTACATATAAAATGTACACTTTGATTGACACCATCTTATTTGTCAAAAATCTTACGTTGATTGTAAAAGATGTTGTCAAAATCAATGTACAAAAATCTATCAATTCACATGAGTTTAAATCAATATGTCTATATTTATGTTCATATAGCATGATCCATTTTTTTGGTTCCTCCGGCTCCGCTCCTGTATGTGGAAATGCAATTTTGTTGAAATGATGGTGCCATGTGGTTGAATAGTTGCCCTTGATTTCTGCACTTCTCGAGACTTGTCTTGTGAACCTCTGGAGTCATTTGTTGAGACAGTTCAACCGATTAATTCTAAGATCACTCTCAGCTCTGTCCGATTTCTCCAAGGGTTCTCATTCTTTCTTCCTTAACTGTATTGGGATAATTTTGGAATTAAGTGTGTTGCAAGTTGATAGACCCGCATGTTGTGAACAATATAGACTTTACATAGCGACAACAAAATGATAATAATAAGCTTGGTGGGGACGACTTTGCAATAAAAATATTGATGACAAGACAAGATACGTGACAAGTTGGGGGGCAAATGGTCCCCATAATCAGTATGTCAATATCATTTGCCATGTGCACTTTAATTAATTGATCAATTGATTAATTGCACTGGAAGTTGGTTTAAGACTTATCGACATTTTTGCAATAAAAGTTTACCCTTGTCCATAATCTGTTGAACATGTAAGCTGGTGGGCTCAGCGAAACAATAGAGCGATAAGGCTAAAATTTGAGACTACACGACTAGCGTATCCTTGAACCTGACCATTTCATCAAGGTGATGAATCGATGTTGGATGTTTTAGGGAAATGGAATATATTATCCTTAAAGCATGAAGAAAGCCCAATTAGTCCAAGACGACCTCTTCCTTGTGACATGACTCGAGTCTCGAGCACCAAGCACACTAGTCGTCGCTCGACCACCCCGACCATAGGATGACAGAGGAGTGGACGAGAACCCTACAATCCCCTAGTTCTAGTCAAAACTTTGAAGTCCAAATTCTGTTTTCACCAAGGACACACAATCTTGTTAAGACTAAAATAAATGGTTGACCCAACATCCTACATCAATGCAGACTCTCATGCCCATGGTGCGGACTTAAAGCAATTGGCTAAAAAAAATTAAAATTATATTTCATCAAAGTCATTTTTAACCACACATTATATAAGAGTCGCAACTTTTCTCTACTTTTTCACCAAACATTCTTGAGAAAAAAAAAATTACTTGAAAAAATATCTATACCAAACAAGCTTACAAGCTTTTAATCCTAGATGATTACTTTTTCTCGCATTATTCACTTTAAAATCTCGCGCTTATATTTTTTCTATCTAATTTAAGCGTAGGAGCTCTGACTGTGGTCATACTGGCCCAGTTCCCGTGACCAACCCTCAAATCATCCCATGTACATTTTTAGTAGCATCAAAAGGTACTTGCCAGATAATCCCTTTGCTTCGCCCTGAATCACATAACATGTTTAGTAGAAAAAAATGAACAGAGACAATGTTAAAGAAGAAATTCTTGTTGATTTCTAGTGTTGCATGCATTAATTTTTTGACCCTCTTTTCTCTCCTTTTTCAGAGAGTTAGACTTACTTTCAAATGTTGCAGCTGATTATGGTGCTGAATTGACTGCATTAGTTCAGACCTCCAAACTCATGGAGAACCAAGAAACTTAAAGTCGTCCCAGAGCATGCCGTTAAAGAATACGGCTGAGGAAAGCTTGTCTCCAGGCCACCAGCGGAGTTGAAAAGCTTGTGGAAATGTTAATCGAACTATATGCCAGGAAGTTGGCGTCTCAAGAGAATTGCATAACATCCCAATCGAGATGAGAATTAATGTAGGTACTTTTGGGTACAAAGGTCACCCAGACTTATTCAACATCATTTGATAATACCATAAGTCAATCGCAAATCAAATAAAAAAATTTATTCTCTATAAATTTGTATTTTCTAGCAGAACATCCTATGTACATGTGCCAGTTAACCCACGAATAAATGGTATTCTGTAGAAAAATAACTTCACCTTAATTGGCCTATATATATAAGATTATGCTATTTCGACTGCTTGGATACTTGGCTACACACCTGCAGAAGCATCCCTTTTCATCCACATCTACCATTCTACCGAAAATTAGACCTCATTACTAGAAGTATGTTCGAGTCTGCACTGATCAGAAAGCTTCTTAGGACAAATTGGAATATCGTGCTTCTGATGTACCTTCGGAAAATGTTCAATTTTGCTGCTCTGAGAAGAGGTTTGTATATCAGTAGACCCTTTTATTAAATGAAGAAAAGCTCACCAATCGAAGCTGATATTTCTAGAAGTGTACAACTTATCGATGTATTCTGTGATTGGAAGTGATGCATTGATGTATCTTCACATTTCCTTCTCCGCCGACTCTTCTGAAAAAATGTTGAATAGAAGTAGTAACACCATCAGTCGTGTTTCTAGCTTATAAAACATAAACTTCAAGCATACAAATCAAATGTCTGTAATATGAACCGACACAGTTTTTTTACATCGTTATATTGTTTATACTCAGTAACCTGATTCCTTGCAACAACATAATTCCAAACTTTATGCAATAGCTTCTGAAAAAGCATTGCATATGACAGTGAGGAAAATTACTTCAAATCAGACAAAGTCACCGTCCTGTTTTTTAAATGCTCACAGTTCATTGTTATAAGACTTAAAACTTGCATTCATACGTACTATAAAAATCATCCCAAGTATGATGTGAATGCGAAATACGATTTACAATTTTTCCCTACAAAACCGATCAAGAACTATGCATTCCCAGATAAAGCATGTTCGCTTGGTATTCTTTTCGTGGGACCAACAAGTACTGCCTACTTATCCATCACTCATTTCTATCTATTTATAATTTAAACCAATTATAATCACCTACCAAACATGTGCTTTGTCACTAGACCTTGTGCAGAAAGAGGTACTTCGGTGTTTTACAAGTTTCAAAGCTCAATTTTATAACCCCCTCTGTTTTTATCTAACAGATGGATTGGGAAGATAGGTTTTCACAGATCGAACAATAAACATATAGGTTATAGTATATTGTTGAAATAGCGAGTTTGCTTGTGCTCAACAACTACCAAATCCTCAAAATTCTTATCAACCCTCAATGAACTTTAAGGATTGTCTTTTGCAGAAACAGACGTGGTTGATAGCCCTCTAGAAAGCCTCCTGTAAGTTTATTATAGAAGTGTAGTGACCGAAAATTTTACTTTAAAAGTT
>CAIGRN010165832.1:0-15352 GCA_903798345.1 Fraxinus anomala | reverse complement strand
TGTTCTTGCCTCTTTTTTGCTCTCCAAAGTCTCTAAAATCTCCTCCCTCACTTTTGGACGGCCCTAGGCTTTTAAAAGACTCCCCAAGATTCATTTCCATAAGAGTTGTACTCAAATTAGGAAATCAGAAAATTTTCACCGATTTGGCCTGGGCGGGCGCCCAGTACAAAATGGGGCGCTCGCCCAGGCATAAAATTTTGTTCATGTAAATGGGGTTGAGGGTTGGGCGGTAACTGGGCGGCTGCCCAGTTATAAGAAATTTCGCGAATTTTTCTTTCAGCCCTTTTCATTATTCCTTCTTCTATCTTGGTCCTCCACATCAAATTACTTCAATATTAGTGCTTCAACTTTTATTCAAATGCATATTAGTCCCCAAACTTCCATCAATTGGTCGATTTATCCTTTTTTCTTTTCTAATTGCTTAAAAAAAGGTCCAAAACTGAAATAAGATAAAATTAACCTAAGTGAGTAAAATGAAATAATAAAACGACACAAAAGCTTAGTAATATGTCCATGAATAAGTGCACAAAAATGCACTTATCAACTCCGGAAACAGCCTCTTCAGCTAAGTATGTCCCTCTTCCACCCTGGCCCAAGGGATGCGATGACAGCCAGCTTTGCCCGGCACATGACTCCAGAAGCTGCTGACAATTTTCATTATATGCACGTCCATAATCATCAAAATCCTCCTAAAATTGCCAACAATTTTCAGTGCCTTCCCACCCTGCTTCCAAGGAACCAGACACCCATCAGGTATTATCTCCACAATCCTACCAGCAATTCTCTATAGATCCTAGTCGTCATCCATCAAGACCTGAATTTTTTTTAATGTCGTGCAATAAGTGCATCAATGGTGTCATTTGAAAGTGATGTATGTTACGAGAACCACCCAAGGTCCTCTAGTCATCTCACTCCCTTCACTACCATCTTGACAGCTTTCAAATCATTTGGAGTTCTAAACGACCTAGATTGCTTGTTATCGTGACCTGCATGATAGTACAATAGATGCATATAGTTCTTATGCTGAAACTAAATCATCTCGTGAACTATTTGAATCCTTGTCAAAATCTTTACTTTCTTCAATGAACTTGATACTTCATCAACATCAAGATGCTCCCGTGGACCTCGCCTTGTGTATGTGTCCTACTTGAGAAGTACGGGTGGTCTTTTCGAATGCAAGCACTTGCAAGGTCAAGCACATGAACAATGGCGTCATCTCTGTGAGCATATTTTCCCATCTTCTTAGATGAAGCAGATGCAAACAACTTGGCTTTCTCAATGCATGAATTATACTCCCTGCAATGAAAAGCTTTTACTCTTTTTGATTTCTCGAGATTATATCAGTACCTTAAAGAAATTCGACAAGAACTCAAATCAAATTATCATTGATACAAATTTAACGTAAGGACGTGCATTACGTCATTCAAAGTATCTAAATAGGGGAAAGTGGTATTAATTTTGAGGTATTTGAAGTTTGGAGCCCATCCAACCTTTTCTTGATAAAAACACAAGCGTGTACACTCAATGAATACATCGGTTTGCACCTACTCGTGTTCTACATTTTGTAGCATCTTCTATTAAATGAAAAAAAAAAAAAAAAAACTTAACATGCTACTTTCTACTATGAAAATGGAAAGATGCACTTAAATTGCACTCATCAACAAATAAAACCTCTAATGCACGTGAATTGCANAAAAAAAAAAAAAAAAAAAAAAAAAAAAAAAAAAAAAAAAAAAAAAAAAAAAAAAAAAAACTTAACATGCTACTTTCTACTATGAACATGGAAAGATGGACTTAAATTGCACTCATCAACAAATAAAACCTCTAATGCACGTGAATTGCACGCATTTATACATGCAATGTATGAATACAAAAATCGTATTCATGTTATTTATGTGCAAGAATTTGAAGGAGATGTATGTAATGAAACAACTCCTCGAGTCCTTTCATTCTTCTTACTACCACCTTGTTACCCTTCGAATCATTTGCAGTTCTCAAAGAACTAGATTGTTTCTTAGCTGATCCTGCACGATCCAACTCTTCGAATGATACAATTGATGCAAACAGTTTCTATGCTGAATCTTAAATCATCTTTTGAAATATTGAAATCCTTGTCAATTTTTTTTACTTGCTTCACTAGAATCAAATGAACTCGAACTCGGTGATTCATCAACATCATGATGCTCCCACGGACCCCGCCTTGTGTATATATCCTACTTGAGAAGTACGTGTGGTATTTTCGAATGTAAGCACTTCCAAGCTCTAGTACACGAACAATGGCGTCATCTCTGAGAGACATATTTCCCCATGTTCTAAGATGAAGTAGATGCGAACAACTTAGCTTTCTCAATGCATGAATCATACTCCCCACAATGAAAAGCTTTTACCTTTTTTGGTTTCTCAAGATTATACCAGTCCCTAAAAGAAATTCGACAAGAACTCAAATTAAATTACCACTGATACAGATTGAACGCCATTAAGTGCATTACGGCATTTAAAGTACCTAAATAGGGGATATTGGTACATTATTGAGGTGTTTGAAGTTTGGAGCCCATCCAACCTTTCCTTGACTAAAACACAAGCACGCACACTCGGTTAAATATAAAATTACTTAACATGCTACTTTCTATTATGAACATGGAAAGAAGTACTCAAATTGCTTCATCAATAAAAAATAAAACCTTTAACGCACCAGAATTGCACACATTTATACATGCAATGTATGAATACTTGACTATATTCATGTTATTTATGTGCAAGCATCTGAAGGAAACACAAGTACACTCATGGATATATGACAAAATGAAAAATTACATAACAAGCTACTTCTTGCCAAGAACATGGTAAGAAGCACTCAAATTGCATAAAGCAACAAAAAATACCTCTAACGCACGTGAATTGTACTAATTTATAAATGCAACGTATGAATAATTAACAAAAGGATGAACTGAGAGTCGGCTAAACTTTGCCAAAACTAACTAGTTGAGATAGCTCAACTTTCTCATGAAGTTAGTACTCGCCCTTGATTGTAAATGCTCTATTAGGGTCAAATTAGTTAAGGTAACTTTGTCTATAGCCTCTTATGTAGGATATATAGAGAGGACTAAATTTTGCTTAAAAAGTTTTTGAACTAGGCAACTTGATCGATTTTTTTTTTTTTTAATCCAATTGAGAATTCTTGTGTTAATTATAATTTAATATGCCTTTTGCTTTAGATAAGAAATTGGGAAAAAGATAAAAAAACAAAAGAAGAGATAGAAAAGCTCACATATTGATTAAGATTAATAGTAGTATACATTATGATATTATTTTCTCCCTCCAAAAACAATGCTAAATAAACAAGACGTGCAAAAAATAAGTAGTCTAATATGTAAAAACCCACTATATTTCAAGAAAGTCAACTAGAAATTCAAACTCGACAACATCAACCTCCGATGTCACACGTCAAGTATTCATAAACCTTTTCTGTAGAGATATGTTATCGTTCTTCCAATGCCTAGAAGTATTCCTGACAGTATACAATATCTATCACTAAACTTATTAAATAGATTGAACAGTGCTATGTGTATAGGAAAAACTAGGGAATTGCAGTGGGGCACTTGGCGAATTTTCATTAGTGTTGGCAAAAAAAGCAAAAAATGCCACCGTACAAGTGCTGCTACACCTGTACATTGCTTGGCAGTGATTTGCCTATACAAGGTGAATTACTCAAATTGATTGACTTTCTCAGGTTTTACGGTCAACTATTTCGCATTAGTTATATACTGGCAGTCGCACAGGCACTAATAGGATTATGAATTGCAGAAGGATGGACATGAAGTTGTCTCCTCAAACATGATTGAGGATTTAGAGCATTGATGTCATTATTGAGAAGTATCAGGTTCATTTCATGTATATACTTGTTTAAAACTGAAAGAAATTTTGGTATACGTTATAGTATTTTAAATATATCAAGTAGAAAAGTTTCTTTAATATATAGCAGCATGTATAAATGTCTTTTGATTTATCAAAATTATGGATGATATTTTTCAATTTGCAAATTAATGATTTAGGGGTGTAAGAAATTTATTTATCTACTGTTATTTGAAGTGAAATAATAATATGTACATCCATTAACATGTTATATAATTTCATTTTTAACGTCCTTACTCCATGGCTACTTTTTCAACATGTTAGAACATTGCTACTTTTTACAATTACCATAAGCACTCAAACTGCAGATAGCAAAAATGAACTCAAGTGCACTCATGTCGCACACACATTTATACACAGAAAACACGAATTAATAATCACATAATATAGTATGAAAGTTCTTTCAAAACGAAAAGAAGTGATAATCACCAAACTATGCTCATAAACTCAATCAAATGCATGGTTAGGTGCCTTCATGTTCTGATATGCGCTCACATAACCAAAAACTCAGAAACTATTAAACAAAAACGAAACTCAAATCTCTATCATCCAGTAACAGAAGGCTTAAAAAAAGAGTTGATATCAGAAAAGAATGTTACCTTTCAGCAAACTCATAAATGGGGTAAACATCTGGTAGTATAGATGTGTGCTCAATTAAATAGATGAGAAAGAGAAAGAGACATATATGAGGCGCTCTTGAGGGTAAGTTGGTGATAGTCTCAAAAGAGGTCCAAAAAGGCAGTATCTGGGGCGGGGACTAAGGAGGCTCTGCAAAAGAATAGCATAGCCCCAGATAAAACTGATACTCACTCAGCTTCAGGGAATCCAACAAAAAGAGGCTTATAGATGGGCAGAAGGGAAAGTCAGAAACCAGATGACAACAGTGAGCAGGGCAGCCCAAACAATTTCATTTGGAAATCTAAAGGGATATTTGGGAGCTGAAAGAGTTATTTCTGCTGGTGACAAGTCCACAAACACAAAGAAGTAGTCTCAATCTGAACTTCCCACCATGGTGACAGGAAAAGCTACAACAAAAATCTTCAAGAAGCTACACCAGTGGAGCATTGCTGCTGAATTGGAATATGTAAATAAGACGAGCATGAACTTGAAAAGGAGAAGCCATCAGCCGTTAATGCATATGAAGATTAATTAAAAAAAAAAAAAATGTGCTTCGTTTCTTTGTTCTAGCAAGCCTCAAAAGTCTTCCATGTGTGATTGTACTGTTAAGTTAAATACAAATGTTAAAGAAATTGTGTTGAAGAGTGCATTATGATCAACCAAACCCTACATCAAATGGCGGAATGCTTTCCCATTGGGTGGCAGAAACCATTGATATTGCCCGTAATGGCCGTGATTTCTATCTCAACTTCCCTCCACAAAGAGGCTTGACACGACCCACTTGCCGCCATCTGTGACTACTTACTTTGAATATTGCTTCATTTGAGCTTTAAATTGAGTGTTTTTTTTATTTGTTACGTGATTTAGGGCTTGATGAAGCTTAAGTAATCATTCTTGAAGTTCACTTCAAATTTTATCTTTTTAAGATGTTCCATTTACCTTAAATTTTTTCTCTTGGGTTGAATTTGTTCGGTCTCACTCTTTTTGGTAGACAAGGGAAAGGAAACATTTGACACAAAAGTTTTATCTGTTTTATGCACAGATTAGTAAGGCAAAAGGTTTAGGATGTTCAGAGACAAGGGTTACTTTGAATTGAATTTTATTTTATTTTATTTTCAACTTCCATTTTGCAAATCGGGTGCTGTGCCTGAATTTCAATGCACCAGACCTGTACTATTTTTTTGGTTCACAAAAATATTTCAGAACCTTTGACTTCAGTTGATCGTGAGTAAAATTTCTAGTTAAATTGTACAGTAAGTAAATTATTAGAACACTGCAACTTTCTACAATGAACATAAGCACTCATACTGCACACTGCAAAAATGAACTCCAATGCACGCAGATCGCACACACGTTTATACATAGAAAACAACAAGGATAAATAATCACATAATATAGTGTTAAAAGTGCTATCAAAATGAAAAGAAGTGATAATCACCTAACCCTATGTCCAAATAAAATGAAACCATACAAGTTATTTTTTCCTTGTATTACAATCTTTGTCCAATATGGCCAAGGTATCAGTCATCAGCCGACGGTGGCCAACAAATTCCCACTCATCAAAGGACTCCAGAAACAGCCCCTTCAGCTCAGTATGTCCCCCCTCCACTCTGGCTCAAGGGATGCGATGACAACCAGCTTTGCCCGGCACATAACTACAGAAGCTGCTGCCAATTTTCATTATATTCACGTCCGTAATCATCAAAATCCTCCTAAAATTGCCAACAATTTTCAGTGCTTTCCCACCCCGCTTCCAAGGAACTAGACACCCATCAGGCATTATCTCCACAATCCTACCAGCAATTCTCTACAGATCCCAGTCGTCATCCATCAAGACCTGAAACTTTTTAATGTCATGCAATAAGTGCATCAATGGTGGCGCTTGAAAGAGATGTCTGTTACGAAAACCACCCCAGGTCCTCTAGTCATCTCATTCCCTTCGCTACCATCTTGACATCCTTCAAATCATTTGGAGTTCTAGACGACCTAGATTGCTTGTTATCCTGACCTGCATGATATTACAATAGATGCATATAGTTCCTATGCGGAAACTAAATCATCTCGTGAACTATTTGAATCCTTGTCAAAATCTTTACTTTCTTCAATGAACTTGATGACTCATCAACATTAAGATGCTCCCATGGACCCCACCTTGTGTATGTGTCGTACTTGAGAAGTACAGGTGGTCTTTTCCAATGCAAGCACTTGCAAGTTCAAGCGCATGAACAGTGGCGTCATCTCTGCGAGCATATTTTCCCATCTTCTTAGATGAAGCAGATGCAAACAACTTGGCTTTCTCAACGCATGAATCATACTCCCTACAATGAAAAGCTTTTACTCTTTTTGATTTCTCGAGATTATACCAATACCTTAAAGAAATTCAGCCAAAACTCAAATCAAATTATCATTGATACAGATTTAACTCAAGGAAGTGCATTAAGTGTTTGAAGTTTGGATCCCATCCAACCTCAATGAATATATCGATTTACACCTACACATGTTCTGAATATTGTAGCATCTTCTGTTAAATGAAAGAAAAAAAAACACTTAACATGCTACTTTCTACTATGAGCATGGAAAGATGCACTTAAATTGCACTCATCAACTAATGCACAGGAATTACACTCATTTATACATGCAATGTATGATTAAAAAAATCGTATTCATGTTATTTATGTGCAAACATTTGAAGGAGATGTATGTCATGAAACCACTCCTTGAGTCCTCTCATTCTTCTTACTACCACCTTGTTACCCTTCGAATCATATGCAGTTCTCGACGAACTAGATTGTTTCTTAGCTGGTCCAGCACGATCTAGCTCCTCGAATGATACAATTGATGCTAACAGTTTCTATGCTGAATCTTAAATCATCTTTTGAACTATTGAAATCCATGACAAAATTTTTTACTTGCTTCACTAGAATCAAATGAATTCGGTGATTCATCAATATCTTGATGCTCCCACGGACCCCGCCTTGTGTATATATCCTACTTAAGAAATACGAGTGGTATTCTCAAATGCAAGCACTTTCAAGCTCAAGTACATGAACAATGGGGTCATCTCCGCGAGACATATTTCCCCATCTTCTAAGATGAAGTAGATGCGAACAACTTAGCTTTCTCAATGCATGAATCATACTCACCACAAAGAAATTTTTTTACTTTTTTTGGTTTCTCGAGATTATACTAGTCCCTGAAACAAATTCGACAAAAACTCAAATTAAATTATCGTTGATACAAATTGAACTCAATTAAGTGCATTACGGCATTTAAAGTACCTAAGTAGGGGATATTGGTATATTATTAAGGTGTTTGAAGTTTGGAGACCGTCCAATCTTTCCTTGAATAAAACACAAGCATGCACACTCGGTTAAATGTAAAATTACTTAACAGGATACTTTCTACTATGAACATTGAAATAAGTACTCAAATTGCATCATCAATAAAAAATGAAACCTTTAATGCACAAGAATTGCACTCATTTATACACGCATGCAAGCATCTAAAGTACACACAAGTACACTCGTGGATAAATGAGAAAATGAAAAATTACATAACAAGCTAATTCTTGCCAAGAACATGGTAAGAAGCACTCAAATTGCACAAAGCAACAAAAAATACCTCTAATGCATGTTAATCGTACTCATTTTTAAATGAAATGTATGAATAATTAATATAAAGATGAATTGAGAGTTGGCTTGGCTAAACTTTGCTAAAAACTAACTAGTTCAGATAGCTCAACTTTTTCATGAAGTTAGTACTAACCCTTGATGGTAATGCTCTATTAGGGTCAAATTAAGAGTGGACTAAATTTTGCTTAGAAATTTTTTGAACTAGGAACTTGATTGATTTTTATTTTTTATTTTTTTTGGACTTTGATATGATCCAATTGAGAATTATTTTGTGTTAATTATAATTTAATATGCCTTTTGCTTTAGATAAAAAATTGGGAAAAAGATAAAAAAAAATGAAGAAGAGATGGAAAAGCTCACACATTGATTAAGAGTATTCATAAACCTTTTCTGCAGAGATACGTTATCACTCTTCCAATGCCTAGAAGTATTCCCAATAGTATACAATGTCTATTATTAAAAATTGGGGTTCTATATTAAAATGTCAACCTTATTAAGAGGAGTAGCTCAAACACTTATAAATTGATATATGTTTTCATCTTTATTTGATGTGGAATTTTATCCCTTAACATGCCCCTATAAGATGGTGACTCATTTGAACAGATCAATCTTGAAATTCACATGCTCAATTTTTTTGAGTTATAATCGGATCAAATCAATTTTTTTGAGTTTTAATCGGATCAAATTGCTCGTTTGAGCTTAATGGACTTTGATACCATAAAGGTGAAGAGAAATTGAGAATGGAATAATTATGTATTCACACACCAAAACAATGTACATGGTACCTATAAAAATAGGTAAAATACAAGGCACAAAAAGGAAACTAACTAATTACATGTTATACTTTCCTATTATGTAGCATTGACTAATTCTACATATTTACAACTGTCATATCCCTAGTAATACGCCTAAAAAAGTCTCAATTTCGAATATCTATCTTTAAAATTATTAAATAGATTGAACCGTGCTATGTGTATGGGAAAAAACTGTCAAGGAAATTACAGGAGGACACTTGGCGTGGCGTATTTTCATTGGGTGTTGGCAAAAAAACTCCACCATGCAGGTGTTGCCATGCAACACTTGTACACTAATTGGCAGTCATTCCCCTAAACAACAAAATAGCTACTTGCACAGGGCTACATAGGCTCTGTTCGTGTCAAGTGTCCCCTGTGATAGTGGGGGGAGAATCCTATCACAGGGTCCCCTTGGCACGCACAGGCCCCATGTGGCACCACTCATAACTCAAATAGATTACTTTCTAAGGTTTCACGATCAATTGTTTCCCAATGGTTATATACTGGTAGTCGCACAGACACAAATAGGATTATGAATTGCAGGAGGATGCACATGAAGTTATCTCCTCAAACATGATTGAGAATTCAGACCATTGATGTCATTATTGAGAAATACCAAGTACAAGGTTCATTTCATGTACATTTGTTTAAAACTAAAAGAAATTTGGATTGCGTGCGTTATAGTATTTTAAATATATCAAGTAGAAAAGTTTCTTTTTATATATAGCAGCAAGTATAAATGTCTTTTGATTTGTGAAAATTAGGGACAATATTTTTCAATTTGCAAATTAATGATTTATGGTATAAGAAATTTATTTATTTACTGTTGTTTGAAGTGAAATAATAATAAGTACATCCATGAACATGCTATATAATTTCAATTTTAACATAATCCATATCTACTTTTCAACATGTTAGTACATTGCTTCTTTTTACAATTACCATAAGAACTCAAACTGCACACAACGAATATGAACTCCAAAGCACTCATGTCGCACACACATTTATACACAGAAAACACGAATGAATAATCAAATCATATAATGAAAGTTCTTTCCAAACGAAAAGAAGTGATAATCACCAAACCATGTTCATAAAATCAAGACTTAAACTCAATCAAATGCACAGTTAGGTGCCTTCACGTTTTGATCTGCGCTCACATAACCGAACACTCAGAAACTATTAAGCAAAAACGAGACTCAAATCTCTGTCATCCAGTAACAGAAGGCTTAAAAAAAAGAGCTGATTTGGGAAAAGAATTTTACCTTTCAGCAAACTCATAAATGGGGTAAACATCTGGTAGTATATATGTGTTCTCAATTAAATAGATGAGAATTCAGTGTTTTTTAGAGAGAGAAAGAGACATATATGAGGCGCTCTTGAGGGTAAGCTGGTGATAGTCTCAAAAGAGGTCCAACAAGGCAGTATCTGGTGCGGGGACTAAGGAGGCTCTGCAAAAGAATAGCATAGCCCCAGATAAAACTGATACTCCCTCAGCTTCAGAGAATCCAACAAAAAGAGGCTTATAGATGGGTGAGGCGCTCTTGAGGGTAAGTTGGTGATAGTCTCAAAAGAGGTCCAACAAGGCAGTATCTGGTGCGGGGAATAAGGAGGCTCTGCAAAAGAATAGCATAGCCCCAGATAAAACTGATACTCCCTCAGCTTCAGAGAATCCAACAAAAAGAGGCTTATAGATGGGAAGAAGGGGAACAGTGCGAAAGTCAGAAACCAAACGACAACAGTGAGCAGGGCAGCCCATACAATTTCATCTGGAAATCTAAAGGGATATTTGGTAGCTGAAAGAGTTATTTCTGCAGGTGACAAGTCCACAAGCACAAAGAAGTGGTCTCAATCTGAACTTCCCACGATGCTGACGGGAAATTCCAAAACAAAAATCCTCGAGAAGCTACACTAGTGGATTACTGCTGCTGAATAGGAATCTGTTAAATAAGATGAGCATGAACATGTAAAAAGAGAAGCCATCGGCCGTTAATGCATTTGAAGATTAATAATACAAAAATGTGCTACATTTCTTTATTCCAGCAAGGCTCAAAAGTCTTCCATGTGTTATTGCACTGGTAATTTAAATGCAAGTGTTAAAGAAATTCACAACTACTCACGTAATATTAGAACCAACCCTACATCAAACGGCCAAATGATCTCCCATCGGGTGGCATAAACCATTGATATTGCGCGTAATGGCTGTGATTTCTATCTCAACTTCCCTCCACCAGAGGAGGTTTGACACGGCCCACTTGCCACCATCTGTGACTACTTTTTTTGAATATCGCTTCATTTGAGCTTTAAATTGAGTGTTTTTTGTTTGTTACATGATTTAGGGGTTGATCTAGTTTAAGTAGTCATTCTTGAAGTTCACTTCAAATTTTATCCTTTTAAGATTTTCCCCTTGTTCCATTTACCTTTAGATTTTTCTTTTTGGGTTGAATTTGTCCGATCTCACTCTTTTTGGTAGATAAGGGAAATGATACATTTGACATAAAAGTTTGTCTGTTTTACGCAAGGATAAGTAAGGCAAAAGATTTAGGATGCTTAGAGACAAATGTTACTTTGAATTGAAATTTTTTGATTTTCAACTTCCATTCTGCAAATCAGGTACTGCATTTCAATGCACGAGACTTGTACCCCTTTTTTGGTTCACAGAAATATTTCAGAAACTTTGACTTCAATTGGTCGCCTGTAAAATTTCTAGTTAAATTGTACTATAAGAAATTATTAGAACACTGTAACTTTTTACAATGAAAATGAGCACTCAAACTGCACACTGCAATAATGAACTCCATTGCACGCAGATCGCACACACGTCTATACATAGAAAACAACAAGGATAAATAATCACATAATATAGTGTTAAAAGTGCTGTGAAAATGAAAAGAAGTGATAATCACCTAAGCCTATGTCCAAATGAAATGAAACCATACAAGTTATTTTTTCCTTGTATAACAATCTTTGTCCAATCTAGCCATGGTATCAGTCATCAGCCAACGGTGGCCAACAAATTCCCACTCATCAAAGGACTCCAGAAACAGCCCCTTCAGCTCAGTATGTCCCCCCTCCACCCTGGCTCAAGGGATGCGATGACAACCAGCTTTGCCCGGCACATAACTACAGAAGCTGCTGCCAATTTTCATTACATTCACGTCCGTAATCATCAAAATCCTCCTAAAATTGCCAACAATTTTCAGTGCTTTCCCACCCCACTTCCAAGGAACTAGACACCCATCAGGCATTATCTCCACAATCCTACCAGCAATTCACTATAGATCCCAGTCGTCATCCATCGAGACCTGAAATTTTTTAATGTCATGCAATAAGTGCATCAATGGTGGCTCTTGAAAGAGATGTATGTTGCGAAAACCACCCCATGTCCTCTAGTCATCTCATTCCCCTCACTACCATCTTGACATCCTTCAAATCATTTTGAGTTCTAAACGACCTAGATTGCTTGTTACCCTGACCTGCATGATAGTACAATAGATGCATATAGTTCCTATGCTGAAACTAAATCATCTCATGAGCTATTTGAATCCTTGTCAAAATCTTTACTTTCTTCAATGAACTTGATGATTCATCAACGTCAAGATGCTCCCATGGACCCCGCCTTGTGTATGTGTCCTGCTTGAGAAGTGCGGGTGGTCTTTTCGAATGCAAGCACTTGCAAATTCAAGTGCATGAACAATGCCATCATCTCTGCGAGCATATTTCCCCATCTTCTTAGATGAAGCAGAAGCAAACAACTTGGCTTTCTCAGTGCATGAATCATAATCCCTGCAATGAAAAGCTTTTACTCTTTTTGATTTCTCGAGATTTTACCAGTACCTTAAAGAAATTCGGCAAGAACTCAAATCAAATTATCGTTGATACAGATTTAACTCGAGGAAGTGCATTACGTCATTCAAAGTACCTAAATAGGGGAAATTGGTATTAATTTTGAGGTGTTTGAAGTTTGGAGCCCATCCAACCTTTCCTTGAATAACACAAGCATGCACACTAAATGAATATATCGGTTTGCACCTACACATGTTCTGAATATTGTAGAATCTTTTCTTAAAAAAAAAACCTTTACATGCCACTTTCTACTATGAACATGGAAAGATGCACTGATCAACAAATAAAATCTCTAATGCACGTGAATTGCACGCATTTATACATGCAATGTATGAATACAAAAATCGTATTCATGTTATTTATGTGCAAGCATTTGAAGATGTATGTAATGAAACCACTCCCGATTCCTCTCATTCTTCTTACTACCACATTGTTACCCTTCAAATCATTTGCAGTTCTCAACGATCTGGATTGTTTTTTAGCTGGTCTTGCACGATCCAGCTCTTCGAATGATACAATTGATGCTAACAGTTTCTGTTCTGAATCTTAAATCATCTTCTGAAATATTGAAATCCTTGTCAATTTTTTTTACTTGCTTCACTAGAATCAAATAAACTCGGTGATTCATCAACATCATGATGCTCCCACGGACCCCGCCTTGTGTATATATCCTACTTGAGAAGTACGAGTGGTATTCTCGAATGCAAGCACTTTCAAGCTCAAGAACATGAACAATGGGGTCATCTGTGCAAGACATATTTCCCCATCTTCTAAGATGTAGTAGATGCGAACAACTTAGCTTTCTCAACGCGTGAATCATACTCCCCACAATGAAAAGCATTTACTTTTTTGGTTTCTCGAGATTATACCAGTCCCTGAAAGAATTCGGCAAGAACTCAAATTAAGTTATCACTAATACAGATTGAACTCGATTGAGTGCATTACGGCGTTTAAAGTACCTAAATAGGGGATATTGGTATATTATTGAGGTGTTTGAAGTTTGGAGCATGTCCAACCTTTCCTTGACTAAAACACAAGCGTGCACACTCGATGTAAAATTACTTAACAGGCTACTTTCTACTATGAACATTGAAAGAAGTACTCAAATTGCATCATCAATAAAAAATGTAACCTTTAATGCACAAGAATTGCACTCATTTATACACGCAATGTATGAATACTTAGCCATATTCATGTTATTTATGTGCAAGCATCTAAAGTATACACAAGTACACTCGTGGATAAATGACAAAATAAAAAATTACATAACAAGCTACTTCTTGCCAAGAACATGGTAAGAAGCACTCAAATTGCACAAAGCAACAAAAAATACCTCTAATGCATGTGAATTGTACTCATTTATAAATGCAATGTATGAATAATTAATAAAAAAGATGAACCGAGAGTTGGTTTAGCTAAACTTTGCCAAAAACTAACTAGTTGAGATAACTCAACTTTTTCATGAAGTTAGTACTAACCCTTGATTGTAAATGCTCTATTAGGGTCAAATTAGTTAAGGTAACTTTGTCTATGGCCTCTCATGTAGGATATATAGAGTGGACTAAATTTTGCTTAGAAATTTTTTGAACTAGGCAACTTGATTGATTTTTTTTTATTTTTAGACTTTGATATGATCCAATTGAGAATTATTTTGTGTTAATTATAATTTAATATGCCTTTTGCTTTAGATAAGAAATTGGGCAAAAGATAAAAAATTAAGAAGAGATGCAAAAAGCTCACACATTGATTAAGAGTATTCATAAACCTTTTCTGCAAAGATATGTTATTGCTCTTCCAATGCCTAGAAGTATTCCCGATAGTATACAATGTCTATCATTAAAATTATTAAATAGATTGAACCGTGCTATGTGTACAAGGAAAACTGTCAAGGAAATTGCAGGAGGACAGTTGGCGTATTTTCATTTGGTGTTGGCAAAAAAAACTCCACCATGCAGGTGCTGCCTCGCAACACTTGTACACTAATTGGCAGTCATTCCCCTGAACAACAAAAAAGCTACTTATAACTCAAATAGATCGACTTTCTCATGTTTCACGGTCAATTGTTTCCCATTGATTATATACTGGCAGTCGTACAGACACAAATAGGATTGTGATATGAATTGCAGAAGGATGGGCATGAAGTTATCTCCTCAAACATGATTGAGAATTCAGACCATTGATGCCATTATTGAGAAATACCAGGTACAAGGTTCATTTCATGTACACTTGTTTAAAATTGAAAGAAATTTGGGTTGTGTGCGTTATAATATTTTAAATATATCAAGTACAAAAGTTTCTTTTTATATGTAGCAGCAGGTGTAAATGTCTTTTGATTTGTCAAAATTAGGAATGATATTTTTTTAATTTGCAAATTAATGATTTAGGGGTGTAAGAAATTTATTTATCTACTGTTGTTTGAAGTGAAATGATAATATGTACATGCATGAAAATGTCATATAATTTCAATTTTAACATACTCCATATCTACTTTTCAACATGTTAGTACATTGCTTCTTTTTACAATTACCATAAGCACTCAAACTGCACACA
>CAIGRN010165831.1:0-16840 GCA_903798345.1 Fraxinus anomala | reverse complement strand
GATAATACTGAGACCGAAAGGTGATGTATTTTTCTAGCTCCTACAATAATTAACATAAACTTTATAAGAGATCGAGAGATAATTATAAGTTATGCGATCTTTGTTGAATTCCTATAAATAAATGCATTCATATGTGTGTGGATTTACATAGATATATAGTAAGTTCGGGCATATGAATATGATTAGTGTTGCTTGAGAGATATCACTAAATACAATAGATTAATTCGATCGTTGGCACGTATGAAAATTGGATGAATAAATTGGAATTAGATGTATGATAAATAACCTAAGTGAAATCGAAAATCCTAACTAACCAATCACATAATCTTTTTTCCAGTTTTAATTTGAGTTTGCTATTTAATTAATAGTTTGATATNATTCGATCGTTGGCATATATAAAAATTGGCTGAATAAATTGGAATTAGATGTTTGATAAATAACCTAAGTGAAATCAGAAATTCTAACTATTTAATCACATAATCTTATCTCCAGTTTTAATTTGAGTTTGTTATTTTATTTATTAGAATTTCGTTTAAAAAAAACTTGATTTGATCTTTAGTTACTATTTTAATTTAAATTGAAGATATATTAGTTTAAAAATTTATAGCAAATAGTAGTCTCTGTGGGACGATATTCGGACTTAACAAATCCACTTTATTACTTGTCACGATCCGTACACTTGCAAAATTTCAACGAATAGGACACATTTGTTAAAAAATAGGATTCCATCTTAAAATGTCAACCTTATTAAGAGGAGTAACCAAATTCTTTATAAATTGGTTTATGTTTATATATTTATTCGATGTGAAATTTTATCACTTAACATGTATAAAGATGTAAACATAAACCAACTTATAAAGAATTAAATTACTCATTTTAATAAAGTTGACCTTTTAAAGTGGAACGCCAATTCTTAACATGATATCAGAGCCCTTTAAGCTCTAACAAGCAATTCAATCCGATTAGAACTCCAAAAAAAAAGCATACAGATTTTAAGATTGGTTTGCTCAAACAAGCCACCATCTTATGGGGACATGTTAAGGGATAGAATATCACATTGAATAAAGATGTAAACATAAACCAACTTATAAGGAATTGAATTACTCCTCTAACCCTCTACACAACCTGATCGAGGCCTGGCCACTAGCCCCTAGATCAATCACTTTTATCAGTATACATAATATCAGCATATCACAACAATTTCATAACGTTCATCCTCCAAATAATATTAGTTTTTTCACCAAAATTGGCGTATGCCCCACAGTTTGTCTTCTGCCCCAGAGAATGTATTAAATTGAAACGAACTAAGATGAAACATAAAACGAAGTATCAAATGGTAACTTGAATATTAACAATTACTTGCAGTTAATTTTGATTTTATCACACAATTAAGATATAAATATGGAGCATGATTAAGGCCAATAGACATGCGAGTGATCTTCAACCATCCTATTCCATATTACGTACCAAATATATCCCTTCTTATCCCGGAAGTCAAGCAATTTGATACCATTAATCAAAAGCACCATCTTGATCATCAAGAAAATTGATCACATTTCAGTTAAGACTCTACTGAACAAAAGCATTAAATCACAGCATAAAGTATTGGATTCCAATAATTCATAAACTTCAAATGGTGATATAACCACCAAGCAATCCAGGATATCAAGAAATCGGCCAGAGAATCATAAACAGCATCGATAATTTATTTTATCCCTCCACATGATTGGCTACCCTATTCCTTTTTCGAGTAGAGACGAAGAACAAATGCTAATTCCAATATCAATAAGGGCAGGATAAATAGTAGTATCTTGAATGAAATCCCCGAGTCCCGATTTGCAGTTGACGCTGCAGTTGGAGGTGGCGTGTATTTCTGATATGACGGAAGAGTGGATTCGTCAATCTCCCCAATGTAGAATTGCTGCATTGTCATTTTTGCGTCATCACTGTGGCCAACATCTTCAAAATCATTCGTTGCATCTTTCTCTACAAAATCCAAGCAAAAACTCATACATATCAATTCAAATATGGCATTAAAGAGTACAAATCACACATTTTTCATAGGAAACACAACTTATCACTTATTATCCACAAGTTTCATAGGATCTACAGCTTACTCTGAAGCACAAACACTTCAATTAGGATAGCGCATGTCGGACACGAGTCGATACCGATACTTCTCGAACACTCTATCGTAATCATTTTTCTTTTTATATTAGAGATATTATATATTGTTAATTCAAAGTTATTAGCAAGTAACAAATATGTACTCATGTTTAAAAGATTTTAACTTAAATGAAGAATTTTTAAGAATTTATAAGTGTCAATGATGTGTCGTATTTGTACTTTTTTTAAAAATTCCGTGTTGGACACACGTGTCTGTGTCGGTACATCATAGACAGCTTATAATCACTTAAAAAAAATGCAAATAAGCACTTGTTATAATCCTAAATAGGAAACCAAAGATACTAATATCTACCTTTTTTGTTCACACCAAAGGGTGCTTAAAACTCTAGAAATTCCAATTACTAAATAAACTCCCACATTTTATCGGATAAATAGTAGTGTTGACGAATTAAGCAACTAAGTTCTGTTAGAGGGAACATTAAGATTAGTTAACCTAGAATAAGCTCTTACCGGTTGATGTCAGCAGCACTTCATCACCCCCGGGATGCTCTTCGAGAAATGGTGTCACATTGTAGACCTAATGCAATGTTAACAAAAGGAGGCATGAAGTTTAATTGTGAATATAATAATAGCATGATTGGAATCTCCTAAATAAATGCATTCCCACATTACTATGTTCCCATTTAGTTAAAATGTGCGCATAAACTTCAATTATGACATCCCTTCTTTCTATTTCTGTTCTCTTAGAGATAAACACACTTTTCACATCTTATCGGCTTGAAATCAAATGGCTGGATAGAGGAAGGTTTCTTTATTCTTTCATTACGTTTATTTGTTCTCCCAGGAACAGTTTCAGTCAAGACAGGATGGGCCGAACCTACTGTATGTGAGAAAGCTTGAATTTCAGAAGGGTCTAGATGTGAAATTATCTTTGCAAGATCAAACCTTCGGCAACTGTAATTATTTAAATAGCTTCACTGAAAAAAAAAAAATGATAACTTCAAGTGCACAAATAGACAAATCAAAATCATAAACACGGATATATAATGGTTCATGTCAAAGGGGGAGTTACATCAACTTATCTGTGCAGATTTTTCACCATAACGGAGGAGATTACAAAGTTTTTCACACAACTATATCTTGTCAACCCTCCCCCCTTCTTAAAAACCTTCTATAAATGATAGGACACTAGGATGAGCATTAACATGTGAACTATCCAAAAATGCCCCTGAATAATTCGTGATTATGCTCCACACAGTCCAATATATACCATTAGACTTCACATCAAATCTTCTTGATGCCTCGCGTTTATGAGCAAACTTAAAAAGAAGGAACATAAAAAAAATTTCTGTGTATTTAGATTTCTAGATAAAATCCAACCCATATTTTAAAGATCTCAATCCCCCAAGCATAGAAACGGAAGAATAAAATAATTCTGAAAGCAACTTAACTAAAGCCTAGCCAAATTCTTATTTGGGACATATGGATCCTCAAGAACCATATTTGTATTAATCAACTAATTCCCAATGACCAAATTTCATGTGATTTTAACTCCACTTTGTCTAGACATGATTGATACCACTCTAGTCTTATTTGAATGTGTTAAAACCCTGTTAACAACTACTACTATTTGTCTTAAATGAGTGCAACCTAAGATGCTCGGCTAGTAAATCCCATGGAATTTTGCTTTAATCTCACGGGTTATTTAGTGAAACAAAACCTTAAGTGGCACTAACACCATTAAAATTTAGGCCCTCAAAAGAATGCGCTGGGTGTATCATTCATTGAGGGTACTGAAATCTTTTTGTCAATTTAGAGAAGCATAAACTTTGAGTCTATTTATAAATCCCCTTCTTCTCCCCAAACGAAAACCACATGAAAAATAACAGCTCATCAGTTCGTAATGGAAATGCACATTTCTTGAAGAATTCGAAGAGAATGGTAAATGTTTAACACTATGAGGCACCATGGACTGTGTTAGAATTCGGGTGTAATCCGAATTCTTTGTTGAAGATAACTGAGAATTCTAATTAAAGTGTAAGTTAAGAGGAATTTTATTTGGAATGCTATTATGAAATCCTATCAAGTTTACTTAGTAAATTCTAGTTGAAATTGTATTTGGAAGCCCTATTGAAAGTTGAAATTTGTGTTGAACTTGAAGATGTTGAAATTATAGAACGGAGGGATTTCTCGAAGCATTTTCACTAACTTCAATGCTCGAGCACCAAAAGCAGAGAAGCTGACACCAGCGCCAGCACCAGGGCGCCGCTAGCTTGGCGCTAGTCGCCCACTCAAGAGGCGATATTTTCGGCCCAAGCCCATTTTCGCGTTTTGACGAGCTTTCCTTCGTTCCTACAACTCTACTATTAGGATTTGAACGTTCCTTATTTGTTCCCTATATATAGTTGGCTCTTCGCTATGATTTATATTAAGTTAGACAAATTATAAACACAAACTATTATATCGCAATACAAGATTCTCTTTGTGGCAGGTAAAGATGTGAACAGTACTCGCTCAAATAGATTTGGACGACACGTCAAGATTTAACAAAATGCCCACAACTTGAATTCCGGAGGAGAAACGGAGGGATTAAAATGCCATATCTCAAATACATCTTCATTTTTCAAATAATATTTTTCAGAACGTTTTGAAGGAAAAGTTAATCACTGCATATGATTAAAATTGGACAATTATGCATGACGAACGGTCTTACTAGCAAATTACATTTGAAGCAACATCTACATTCACAGAAGGTACATCTCTTGAGGATCACCTAGCTACCTTTAAGGAAATCGTCGCTGATTTGGAGATCTTGGAGGTTAAATATGATGAAGAAGATTTGTGATTGATTTTATTGTGTTCATTGTTTGCATCATTCATGTCTTTTAGAGGCACGATTTTATATAATCGTGATACTCTCACCAGCAAAGAAGTCTATGGTGCTCTATATTTAGAAGAAAAATAAAGTATCTTGTTGCATCTGAGGTTCATGAAAATGGCCTCATTATTGATGGTGATATTGCAAGGAGCAAGTCAAAATCTAACTTCAAGTTTAGTAATTATTACAAAAAAAAGGTAGCACTTGATAAACGATTGTTATACGTTGCAGAATAAAGCAAAGTTGACTGCAAATGAACAATCAGAAACTTCAGGGAAAGCAAGTATTGCAAAAAATCCTAACAATGATGGAAAACTTGTACTTATGTCTGACTACAACTCCAAACTTGACAAAGCTGGATTTTTAATGCAGCTTGCACTTTTCATGTGTGTCCCAATCGAGATTTGTTTTTAACATATAAAGATGTTTTAAAAGGTGTTGTGATGATCGGTAATAATATACATTGTCGGAATAGCTTGTATGGCCGGGTTAGAATAAAGATGTCTGATGGGACGGTTAGAAAACTTGATGCAATGAGACAAATTCCAGATCTAAAGAGATTTTATCTCCGTAAATACTTTTGATTCGAAAGGGAACAAGTGCACTCTTAAAGTTAGAGCCCTAAAGGTTAGTAAAGGAATCCGTGTTTTGATAAAGGGACATAGAAAGTTCCATTTATATATCTTACAGTGTTATACAGAATCTTTGAACAATTAGCATATTTTAAGAACTCAGGTGGATTTGGAGTTGATTTTGTACCGTTGGAATCTAGTTTAAGATATTTTTTGAAGAATACTAATCAATTGAATTTAAAAATTATGGATAAATCCACAATGCCACCATCATCGAAGGTATCATTGTATTGTTAGTAACATACCTATTTTGGGCCACAGACCTCCACATAGGTACAATTCTGCTGATTTAGTTGATGGTTTGAATGTTGTTAAAAATGTTGATTCGAGTCAAAATCCTTCTTTTGATGCATTCAGTTTTGATTCTTTTAATACAATTGTTTAGTAGTCATTAAATCACTTTTGCCCCAGATAAAATAGCAGAGATGGAGATATAGTTGATATTTTTTTATGGAAAATTTCGTTTGTGTTTTCCATTGAAGAGTTCGAGTTTATTTCTTGCAATGGAATTTGCCTCAAGGTGGAGAATTTTTAAAGTTTACTCATTGCACTGGAATTCGTGTCAACGTGGAGATTGTTAAAATTTGGGTCTTTGTTGAAAATAATTGAAAATTATAAATAAAGTGCATGTTAATAAGAATTTTGTTTGGAATACTATTATGGAATCCTATTCAAATTTACTTAACAAATTCTAGTTGAAATTCTATTTGAAAGCCCTATTGGACGTTGGAATTTATGTTGCACTTGAAGATGTTGAAATTATGGAACAGAGGGTTTTCTCGCCCGCATTTTTGCTAACTTGAGTCTAGCTAGGCGCTCGAACTCCAAGAGCAGAGAAGTTGGTGCCTATCAGCGCTAGCCTAGCACCAGGGCGACACTAGCCTAGTGCTAGTTGCCCATTCAAGCGGCGGTGTTTCCGGACCAAGCCATATTTTGCATTTTAATGAGTTTTTTGTATTTTATTTCAATTAAAACTCTACTATTAGGGTTTAGAGGTCCCCTATTTGTTCCCTATATATAGTTGGCTCTTCATTATGATTTAGATTAAGTTAGACAAATCATAAATACAAATCTTTATATTCTTGCTCCATATTATAATAAAATCTCCTTTACTCCGCAAATTACATTATTCTTGTGTCTTTGAGATCTTTTCTTCATATTGTAGCTAAAATCTCTCATTTTTAACAACAAAGTGGTATAAAAGGAATCTGATATCATCTTCGTTTTCAACAGACTGATAATTTTGTTAACATACTACTAACGGAACAATATTTGCCATATTAGGTAAGCACAAAGGGATCTATAAATTGCACCACTTTGCAGAGATATTGACCCTAGTGTTACAGGAACAAGTCTCTGAAGCCACCACCTTATCTTATATAGAAAAAAAACCCTCTCAAACCCATTTGGATTTTGAAAAGTCCATTCTCCAATTGGAGAATTCTAAGTC
Source organism: Fraxinus anomala (assembly GCA_903798345.1). Classification (NCBI taxonomy): domain Eukaryota; kingdom Viridiplantae; phylum Streptophyta; class Magnoliopsida; order Lamiales; family Oleaceae; genus Fraxinus; species Fraxinus anomala. Next base: position 9,753 of record CAIGRN010165831.1, on the reverse strand, counting down.
AATTCTTTCATGGTTGAAAAGAAAGCACAATTCTCACCATAAATTCCTAAGATTAAGTAATCTTTGTGTTGGAAACCTCATTGCTTTGATCAAGCTTTAGTCTATCCAGTATCTACAATGTTATAATCCATAGTTGAGCTTGGATTTCACGGTTCTCTCTTTAGTACATACTTCACCGATTAGTTACTAATAGTGAAAGAAATAAAGTTATAATCGCTCTTCAAATAAATTCTCAAAAGCATCAGCACATATTGCTATGGGTTCACCCTGTGTGAGTATGAGATCAATAAATGAAAAGTTGCAAATCTTTCACAAAATTAGTAACGTGTCTAATCAGCCGAATTGTTTGAGGTAAAGCTTTGTATCTTTCCATTTTCAAAAAAATTGTTTGATTGGCTTTTGCCAAAGATTTGTAACATTTTCATTTATTGCTTTGGTCTGTATCGCATATCAAAACCTTTTAGCCATCTAACTCACTATTAGTGAAGGAATCAATCAATGGATGAACTTGTATACCGAAAGAAATAAGGCCATCTCCAACAGTGCACAAAAATTTAAGATAAAGTTTTGTATCAAATCTTGCACCAAACTGAAAATCATCTACAACTTAATACACTAAAATTTGCACCAAATGAATATTGTTTTCATCATTTTTTCATTCTTAACAATTTATATATTTATCTAAAAAATTATTTATTTATTTTATTACTACATAAATTACTAAATAAATAATTTCATTTAATTAACGAAAATATTGAATTCATTAATGAATAAAGAAAAATGTATTACAATTAATACAAATACCACAACTAAGAAAATATTAAATCATAATATTAAAAAAAAGTTCAATACGTTTTGAATCCAATATCATGATATTAAAAAGTCAAACTAGTGTTATCATTTAATTCTCGGAATTCGTATATTCATCCCACAAATGATCAATTAATACACTTCAAGGTGCAATGTGGGCCTTTTATCCTTAATTTGTCTATAATGAACAAGAATTCTTGAAACTGATGGTTTTCGTCTTAATTTTAAATAATCGTGTTTGCTACATTTTAAATCTTCTTGAATACTTTTCTTTTCCTTCATTCCTTAATTATTATTGATTACATGATTAAAATTTACGGAAAATTGCAGCCACGGTACCAAACTTTTTCAATTTTCCCAGACTTCGTCCAAATCTTTGTTTTGTGCCACCCACGGTACCAAACTTTTAAAAAAAATCGCAACCAGAGTTCAAATTGACAAAAACTGTTAGTTTGACTGTTAGTTGACAAAGAATAATAGATTTTGACCAATTTTGACAAAATTAGGAGGGGTAAAATGGTAACTTGACAATTTTTTCATTAAATAAATTTTAAAAATAAAATAAAATAAAAAAGGGAAAATTGCAATCAGTTTCTCCTTCCTGCCCGGCATCAACAGTGCTGTCACGTTATCGCCACCACCATCGGCACACTGCTTGCACCACCACCACCGCCTCCTCCTCCCACCACCGCCACTATCGTTGTAGTCGCCGCCTCCCACTACCTTCGTAAATCACAAATAAAGAAATCACGTTCGACACCCAAAAATGGAACCTAAATCACGGTCATACTCAAACCTATCATCATCACTGGTCTCCTCGAAATTCAGCCCACTCATCCCTGTTGCCAAGGCCTCCACCACACCTACTAACATAATTATTATTATTACTACTCATACCAACTCTGTCGCTGCGGACTTTAGTTTAGGGTAAGGCATCAGATGACAACGGGGAATCGTTGGTCTCAGAAACAGCAACCGAATCGGAGGGAGTTGACCATACAGAGGGGGATCGAATGGGCTGCGAGAGCTCTTGGAATTCTGGATAATCAAAGTCCTCCCCTTGCGTGTTGGAATCACTGGAGACATTTGGGGAGAAATAAATTAGGGTTTAGAGGATGATGCAGAGTGTATTGAATGTATAGATGGGAACGAGTGTACGTATATGATGGGATATTTTCAAAAACGAAAGGTGTAGAATGGTAGCTGAAGAACGGTGGCGGAGGCGACTGTGGTGGTGCCGACAGTTTTGGTTTTGGGTGGGGTGGGTGGAGAAGATAATAGCGTTTTTTGGTTTTTGATCTAATTATTTTATTTTAGTTTTTTTATATGAAAAAATGTAAAATTACTATTTTGCCCTCTAAAAATTAGTCAACAATTGGTTAGATTTTTAATCTTTGGTCAACTAACAATCAAACTAACGGTTTCTATCAATTTATACTCCAGCTACGATTTTTTAAAGGTTTGGTACCATGGTTGGCACAAAACAAAGGTTAGGCAAAGTCTGCAAAAATAGGAAATGTTTGATACTAGTTGCAATTTTCCCTAAAATTTATTACAAATGCACATAATAATAATACATTTAAATTAAGAATTAAAATTTATTGTAAAACAACAAATGTACACAAATACCTTAAAAAAAATTTGGCACAAAATGGAAAAGAAGGGCAAAAAGGAAACTAACCATTTTCTTTGGTGCAACATTATTCATTTGCATTATTTTGAACCAAAATGCTACAAATTATGGTGTTGGGTTGGGAGTGAATGCACCAACTTTTTAGTGCAAAATGGTGAAATTTGGTGGAATGGAGAATGGGTTAGAGATGCACTAAGCTTAAAAAAGTAAGCATAAAAGAAAAAATAACTTTTAAAAATCCTCAAAACATATTTTTGGCAGGAAAAAGTTGCTTAAAACTTACAAGTGACTTATCTCTAAAACTATAGTTCAAATATCCTATTCCATTCATTGTTTACTCCGAATCCGACTCCCAATCCAGCTTATATTCACGGGAAAATCACATTATTGCATACTCCAACGAAAACATACATCAAGATACTTCAAAAAAAAAGGAGTCATATTCCGCAAAAATAAGTGAATAAGCAAAGAGAAAATAAGTTGACCTTGCCAGAGATGATAAGCCAGCAATCTTCTTTCTTATTGTGCATGGCTACCTCCTCAAAGGTATGAACATTGGGTGCCATTTCTTCTTCTGCTACTGTTACTGAGCCCTCAAGAATTCAATGACCCAAGTGAGAATGCAAAAGCATTTTTCTCCTCCAAAAAATAGAAGTGAAAAAATAATTATTTCAACTCCAATTTCGAGGGAGAAAGGATAAGGGCCGTCAACGTGCGTGGTTGATATTACATAGCTTATCTCACTCACAGTGCATTGTCCAATGTCTGAGAGATTAAAAAAAATTTTCATTCATGCTATATTCAAATTTTGTTTTACATTATTGTTGATTTTATCTCACGCGTCAATATATGATTGAATAATTTTTAAAAATAATATATTTTTTGTCCAATACTTTTTGAATTTACACACAATATACACCAAAATATGATACTTGAAATGTACACTTAATATAATTCATTTTTTCTTGATATAGCCACTTTTTTCCTTGTACCTAAGACCATGTTTGATAGGTGTCATTTTTTATGGAAGTTGGAATATGTTTTTCAATTTTTCATTTTTTGCCATGTCTGATAGGTAAAATATTCTGTGGAATTTGTTTTCTAATGAAACCTCACATGATTGACTTTTCCTTGTTTTTGAGGAATTGGTTTTTCCACCACTTTGGTGGGAATTGGTGTTTTCCATTTTTTTTTTTTTCAATGAAAACAAATTCTATAGACAATTGTAAATAAAAAAAAAAAAATTCCCTTGATTAAATAATTTTCATGAAAAACAAAGTCAAATGAACACCAAAAGATCCAAAATTTCAACATTTTTCAAATGAAAAATTATACCAATCAAACACAATTAATTGACAATTTTCAGTAAAATAAATTTTAGGCAATTCAATTCCCTGAATTCATTTTTCTTTCTACCCAAATTCCATCATTGCAATCAAACGGATCCTAATTTTTTCCTTTGTCAACATCACACCGAGTCCTCGTTTGAGCTCGAGATATAAGTTTTATAATAGTGAACATTTTTTATGGATATGTGATTAAAAAATATAATAAAATTTTAAATTTACGTGTAAAATTATTTTATCGAAACAATGTATAATTGAAAATAATCCTCTATTTGGTAACCAAGTTTTCTAGGGAAAATGAGTTTTAGAATAGTGATTTTTTTATAAAATGTGTGGTTAAAATGTGAAAAAACAAATTGAATTTATACGCAAAATATTTTATTGTATAAATGTGTGATTAAAATGTCCTTAAAATTGAAATAATGAAGGACTAACATGGGCTAAATTCAAAAATAAAAAAATGAATTTTTAAAAAATAGTTCAAACATGGCTGAATTGTATTTATTTTGAGAACAATACATAAATCCTACATATTAAAATCACATTTCAAAATTAACAAAACTTTTAAATTATTTCAAAATTCAGATGTTAATTACAATTAAATATATACAATATATAATTAATTATCCATGCCTCACCCCACCCGGACACCCCACCCCACCCCACCCCACCTTCCAAAAAAATTTCCAGAAATTAAAAATTGAAAATCACACTCTCCATGCATGGATCAATCTACCTCACCCCTATCTTGCAAAAAAAATATTCAAAAATTAAAAATATCAAGTCACGATGTGTCATTCGTGATTAATTGTGACCAATTCTATATTAATTGTGACCAATTATGACTCGTTATGATCAATTCTGCATTAATTTTGACTTGATCACATATCGTCACAATTAAGATTGATTTGGTCACAGACAGTCACAATCGGTCACAATTAATACAGAATTTGTCATAACTAGTCACAATAAACACATATTTGGTCACAAATGGTTACCACAAACAAATTTGCTTACACCATGAACAAGCACCACAATTCACTATCAGTCATTACCACCATCACCTCCAATGCACCACCACTACCATCTTCAACTCAAATTTATGACCAACACCGTCAAGAAAATTGGGAAGATCAACTTCGATCAAACATAGACAAAATAGAGACGGAAATTGTTTACAAATTTTTGAATACAATTGATTCATCCATAGTTATAATCATTGCTCTCAAAATCCTAAGCTTGCTCAACCTGCTGCCAATAGCCCTCCAGTTTCACAATTGGAGGCACTTGATGATTTTTGCCGTGGGTAGGTCCCGTATTAATGTTGATGAAATACCACGATAGCATTGTTAGAACTTTGAGAATTGCAAACACCCTTGGTAGATATCTTTCTCCTGTAGTATGACTGAAAATTTATGCCAATTTAGAATGTCATTAGATGGCAGATCATAAAAATTAGAGAGTATCAATGCAAGCAAACATTCAAAAAAAGTTCAGTCAATTAATTAGATTTGAGTCATGGAGAAAAATGAATAAACAGTTAAATGCATGAAATCTTGTAAGATAAATTATTCTCAATAAACCTTAAAAAAAATTTGCAAACCAAAACCAGAAAAGAAGAAGGATAAGAAAATGGGAAACAAATCCATATGATAAGAAGGTCACACTTGGTTACAGAAGGTCACCACAATAAATCTGCACACACTGCAGACCAATACCACAAATCATCACCACCGCAACCCAAAATAGCAAGCCATACCTCGTCCCAAGTTTTTCGATGCAACTATAGTGTCAACTACTAATTTCGATATAAACGAAATCCTATTCAACACTAATAATGTATTGCATTCAAGTAACAACCTAGAAAACTCAAGTTCATCAGCTGGAAGTGATTTGAATTCGAAAACTATTTCAATAACTCCAAAATGGAAAAGGCCCAAAGCCTCGAAGTCAACTCTACCACAACCGCCATATCTGTTTGCACAAACACCATCATCACCACCAATATCTGCAGCTACGACAATCGACGTCGCTCTATCAGATCGCGGCATCGCTTGGAATCACTACCAAATCACGCGATGCTACAGTGGCAATGTGATCGCCGATGCTCATCGCTTGTCAAGGCATCGATTGTACAAAACTGCCTGAAATGACCACCAAATTGCGTGACGATGCAGCAGCGACACTCTCTAAGAGTTGATTATGTCGTCGATCCGTCGGAGCTGGTGTAGATGTGTGCGTGAGAGAGAGAGAGAGAGAGAGAGAGAGAGAGAGAAGGTACTGGCCGATTTGGGAATGGATGGATGGTGGGGGTGGGGGATGAAATATGTAGATTTAAAATTTTATTAATTACAATTGTTGACGCCAAAAATTGTAAGAACAATTTTCATGTCAACTTCAAGGGTAATAGGTACTTTTTATCGATAGTAATACAAGGGTTGATAATGTAGTTATAAATGTGTTAATCTTGCTTTTTTCTAAGAAGATATTTGAAATATGATATGTAAGAACATTTTTCAAGTGAAAAAGGGTCATCCCCTCGTATTACCACTATTATCCCTTTTATATGAGAGAAAGTACATGTTTCATTAATTTTCTGTCTTGTCAGCCGCAATTCCGAGCTAAGGAAGTACATATGCTGGGATAATTCGATTGGCTACCAAGCTCAACCTGGAAATTTAATGAAGATCAAATCTTAAGTGGGCTCTAACAATTAATGAAGCTAATATTGGGAAAGGAGCCGAAATATTTAGTTAGGGTTGATGTAAGCACTGATGTCAGATTGCTCCCTCTGGATTTTTCTGATTGGCCAACATATTGATCATGTCAGTGATCTTCAATCATTATAATCTTTTCTTTTTTCTTGGGGGATTACACAATCTTCCTCAACACGCTAACCATCCGAGCTGACCTCGCATTACCGAGCTAACATTATCACGTGCTCATCACGTGTATTAATGCGATCTTACTGAGCTATAACCTCGGCATGTTAACCAAAGCTCGGCACGTCAACAGATACCCCCTAGGTCAGTGCAGACCTCAGTGTGGATTGACCTAATGAAGTGACTGGAAGTTGAAACAGTTCCCAATTTCCTGCAATTATTACTTCAATTAATGACAGCGACACATGGTGCCTCATAGTGTGTATAGCAGGTTCCTTCTTTAAGAAGTTTAAACTTGTGACCTTTGATTTCTCTTTGAACGATTCAGATTTCACCCCTTGACATTCCTTTGCTTTAAGTAGTTTTTCACTTTTCATTTCCTTACTCTTTGCATTCAAAATTTTAGACTTTTGCTCCAAAAAAATTTCTTTGCTTTTCAATCTTTTTAAGTGAGCTCAGCTCCATCCAGGTATTCTTCTTTCTTTTTTGCTTATTAGAGTTCGGACGAATCTCGTATGTAGTCATGGGGAAATAATCAGGAAGAATCAGTACCATCTTCATCTACCACATCCGTTAATATCTCATCCGCCAGTTCGGATTGTCGAGAAGTTTTCACCTCTGTCCCCATCTCTTCTTTTTACCCCTCTTCACGAAGTCCTGATCCTATGTCTAATTCTCCTAAGAGTCTTGAACATCGCCGAAAAATGAGAGAAAAGAGGGGTCATGAGGAAGGTCGTAGCGGGAAACACACATAGGGGGCTGAATCCCATAGGTCGGTAGTTACAGTCGACACCCTAGCTACTATTAGGGCAAAATATAACGTACCTCCATTTGTAGAACTAGTTGTTCCATCTTCTGCAGATCGAGCTGATGCTCCCCCTATGGGGTGTGTTGCCCTCAACACAGCTATCTTTTAGACAGGGTTGAGGCTTTCCTTCCCCAAAGTCATTCGAAAATTCTTTTCTTCCTGGGGAATAGCATCTGCTCAACTCTGCCCAAATGGGTGGAGAACCCTGATTGCGACCTTAATTTTATGGGAACAATTGGGGCATCCCGACCTGAGTGTAGCCCAATTTAACATCCTTTTTACCTTTAAGGAGGATGTGAAAAATACGAGCTGGTAGTATACCAGTGTTAGACATGGAACTGGGGGGGCCTTTAGTTTTATATGCCCCTTCTTCAATTAAAGGGTGGAAGGAAGAGTTCTTTTATGTCTTGGGGGATTGGCAATTCCATCTTGTCGAGGTGCATAAGGATGACGTAGTTCCTACCCTTTGCCATCCTTTTTGTGAGTGACAACTGCTTTTTATTTTTTACCTTAAGTTTAATAGTAGGATTTGTTGTTCTAATCCTTTTTCTTCTCTGTTTTTGCAGTTTACCGACCTTGTCATTTGAGCTCAGCTCTTCAAGGTTAGGCGGATACCATCCGAGCTCTTCCAAATCGGCAAAGGTCCTACAAATTCGTTATTTCGAACGACAACCTATCCCAATTGGGCCTACTTCAAATCCAGCCACCAACCTCAACTCAAAGCAGACCTTCTACTTCAGCGCCTACTCCTTCCCGTAAGAAAACTAAATACCATTGCATACGTGTATTCATATGTTCCGATCTTAATACTGATATCTCATCATTTTTAGGTATAAATCGAGAAATGAGGAACTTTTGCGCAGCGAGGGCCCAAGCAGCTGAGGTCGCTAAACAGAAGCAAAAGGAAGTTCTGGTAGAGGACCGACCTAAAGAAGTGGAGGCGAAAGTTGAGGTTGTGTTTGAACAGCCATTGAAGCGACGCCGCACTGTCGAGCTGGAACCTATTCCAGTTCCTACGCAATCCCTACCTCAACCAATTCCTACCCCTGCTGCTGCTTCAACTTCAAGGCCTCAAGAAAGGTGCCCTGATTTGCAAAGGCCAGATGTAGAAAGCCTAGTGGGAAGCAGACCTGAGATTCTCTTGGACTTTCTTCGGGCTCCTTCTCAATCAAGGGAGTCAATTGCTGCCCTACCTTCCCCTTTGAGGGAATCTACGATGTTGATGTTCCAAAGTTGGAATGATAGGGAGCAGACATTTCTCTCTGGGATGCCTGTTGGAAAAAGCATCCTCTTAGCTCAGCTCCATTGCCATCGAGCAGTCCTTCAAATGACATATGTGGCAGAAAAGGTAAGTTTCTTTCCCTTACTGATATTCCTATATCCAAATTGTTCACATCATTTAATCAATTTTTTTTTGCTCCCTAGGTCAAAGTTGAGCTTGACAGAATGCTCGAAGTGAAGGACCAAGCTAACTAGCTTTTTGAGAAGATAGAAGCAAAAAGGACAGCTTTTACCGAGAAAGAGAAGGACTATGAAAGTTCTCTGAACAAGATGGGGATGGAACTCAACGCTGCTCTTTCCACGAAACACAGGCTGATAGATGAAAATAAGGCCTTGGTGGAGGAGAATATGGCCTTGACGAATCAGTACGAAAAGGCCAACATCCGAGCTGAAGAAGAGAGAAAAAGAGCGGATGAAGTGACTACTCAAGCTATGATTGCTAAGAAAGATGCTGAGCTGCAGATCTCGAAGGCAGTGGAAAACTGGAGAGCTTCCCCGACGTTTGACACCATAGCTCAAGAAGCATTTGTCTTGACTATTGGCGAAATCATTCAGCATGTCAATAAAGAACGATCGAACTGGGATGCTGCTTTCTTGGAGGAAGCCTATGAGGAGTAGCAGAAAGAAATGGAGCAGCTATTGGAGGCAGCTAATACCCAATCCACTCGTGAAGACATAGCTTCCCAAGAAACCCCAACTCCCTAGTTCTTTATTTTATGTTTTCCCAAGTGAAGCTTTTGCTTTTTAGGAACATTTTGTATGGTGTTACGACCTTTATGAATGAATGTCAAATTCTGATCTAGTTTTTGGGCTTTATATGGAAATCATGTTTTTCAAACGTATAAAACCTATTATAATACTAAATTCGTAATAAAATTTAAAATATTTTTCTCAAGAACTTCATTAAGTATTGTAGCACTTACAACCTTAGCTCGGCCTACTTCACTAGCAGGGCTTTTTGGGATTTTCTTGTAGAAATTCTCACTAAGTGTT
>CAIGRN010165824.1:0-14124 GCA_903798345.1 Fraxinus anomala | reverse complement strand
TATATTAATTTTATAGTTGTTTAATATCTCATATAATTTTAACCATATTTTATGTCTTATTTTATTAAAAGTTTGTATTTTTAATAAATTTTACTATAACTTCACAATCTTTCCTAATTGTAAACTCGGTATTTAAAAATATGTATATCTTTCTATACTATGTATGATGTCCATTATTTTATAGTCTAAACTAGTTAAGTATTTTCCTTTTATCTTATATTTTTCCCTAACATATCTACAAATATTTTCTTCTTTTTTATCACTATCTTTCTTTGATTTAGAGTATCAAATTCCTCCCNCTTTCTATACTATGTATGATGTCCATTATTTTATAGTCTAAACTAGTTAAGTATTTTCCTTTTATCTTATATTTTCCACTATGCACCTACAAATCTTTTCTTCCTTTTATCACTATATTTATTTGGTTTGGAATATAAAATTCCTCTCCATCCTAGTTCACATCCATATGTTTCTATTATTTTATATTTACTATCTAACGGTAATTTTAATAATGGTAAAATTTTAACTTATTTTATATTTCTAATTAGTTCTATATCTGACCGATTAAAATATTTTTGTCATTTACTAGATAACTTACTATACAGTGGTCCTACACTCTTTCCTAAATCTTTAATAAAATGTTTACCATAATTCAAAATTCTTAAAAAGGCTTGTAATTTTTTAGTTTCTTTTATTTTATCTGAAAATTGTAAAATTATTTGTACTATATGTGGTTGCAACTAGATTTTTCATTCTCCTAAAATTATTCCTAAAAGTTCAATTTTTTTGTTTATTTATTTCTATTTTCTTTTTACTTATAATTAAACCGTTTTCTATAAACTTATTTAAAACTATTTCTAAATGCTTCATATGTTCTTTCTGATTTTTACTATGTACCAAGATATCATCTATATATACACAAATAAATGAAAAAGAATTAAAAATACTATCCATCTTTTTTTTTTTTTTTGAAAAATAGAGGGAGCATTTTTAATCCAAAAGATATGACTAATCATTCTAAATGTCTTAGTGGCGTAGTAAAAGTTGTCCAATGAATAAATTAAGGTTATGAACTTATAATCAGGCCATCGAGTCGATTCAATGAGTGTTCATTCCTGATCGAAATGGGGTTATATACATTTTTGAGAGGTCATTTGAGTGTATCCAATAGATACTACGTTTATGCATGAATTCTTATGTGCTCCGTTCCATTTAGGATTAGGAAGATGCTTAATTGGACATTCTCTCGTTATTTGTATCCTAATTCATGTTTTGAGCTTATATTGAATTGGGAAAAAAATTGACTTATATAATATATATAAACGTAAATTTTTTTTTTTGGGATAATTCAAATCGAAATGATTGAATGTCGACCCAAGCAAATCAATAGATCCGGGCCTATCAATAGAAATAGAAAAAAAGTACCCCTAAACTCTAAATTTTAAATATCAATTTCAATAATCAGATGTTTGTATTTTTCTTTCAATATAATAATTAGGTATAAAAAGTATTAAAAGTTTTTATATCTCATTCATGTCTCCACCATTCTCTCTAATCCTTCTCCAATAATGTTTGCACTCCCCATATCTATCACCATCCACACACATGATTGAGGAGTTACAGTACGACAATGCCATCTTCCTCGTTGACATTGCCACCGTTGGCCACACGTGGATCTATCTATTTACAGGCAAATTCAAACTCTACGTTATTGATATGTGATCAATTGGCAGTTGCGAGGTGAGACGAAATTTGGGCAGTGTGTTTTGGAGGTAGCCATAGAAGGAATCGGTTGGCGATTGTGGTCCAATGTTGCAGTTTGGGATTTTGTTATGAATTTATGGTGAATGTGGTGGTGGTGTGGTGGTGATTATTGTAAAGACGACACTATAGATGGTGTTGATGGTTGTGGAGGTGGTGGATTGAAGGAGGTGGTGGTGGGTTGTGGTGTAGGTGGTAACGGTGCGTTGGTTGTAGTAGTGGTACATTGGAAATGGTGGTGGATTGTGGATATGAGGCAATCGTGGCATTTTGGAAGGTGTCGATGGTGGTGGAGTGGGGTGCATGAGGTGGGAGAGATGAAAAGTAATTTGTGACTAGCTAATTGGATAATTGTGATTAATTAATTTGATAATTTGTGACTGATAAATAAATTGTGATCAATTTTTATAATTTATAATCAAAAGATAAGTTGTAACCTATAAAAATATATAATTTGTGACTATATATATAATTGTGACACATATTCTATGTCTTGTCACGTTTTGTGATTCGCGACTAGTACATAATTATGATCATAAATTATATATTATGGTGATCTTAAGCTATTTAATTAAATCATTTTATTTTTGAAAAAAAAATTAAAAATTTGTTAATTTTGAAAATGTATCTTTACAATTTGATAGTTATGTATTTTTTCCGTAGAAATACTCGACCATTAGGCCCTGTTTGAAAATCATTTTTATTTTCATTCTGCTCATTTTTAACCACACATTTTTCAATAAAATAATATTTTCAATCACATCAATAACTTTTCCTTCTTTTTCAACCCCACGTTCTTCATCAATTTATTATTTACTGCAAAACTGCGACTTTCACATTTCATTGCCCTCCTCCGAAACAAACCCCAAAACAAATTTGTGCAAATTACAGAAAAAAGATGAACTGAGAGAGACGATTCCATGAAGACACAGTCCCTTCGATCACTGAAAAAAATGCTAAAATCGAGGCTCAGCATCGACGATATAGGAGAGGACCTAATTCAGAATGTACTATGCCGGCTGCCGGCCCAATCCTTCGCATCGGCGGCGTGCGTTAGCCGCTCCTGGAACTCTATTTGTAATCGGATTCTCTTTTCTTCCCCTAAACTTTCATCGGCCATTTCTTTCAACCCTTTACTCGAGGTATGTAATTTGTAATTTGAATGCTAAAATTCTTGTGCTGATAGTGTTTTGGGAGGTGGGATGTATGTGGACTCTGGGAAATAAGCTCATTTTTTAATTGAAAAATTAGCAAACAGTTTTCATAGGTTTTTCCTTATTTCGTTATTTTTTCACTGGAGCCTAATTACTCGAGGAAGTCCAATTCTCGCGAGTTTTAACTGAGTATCATGTTTTCCTCTGCTTAAAAGCATACTTTTCTGGACAGCATGTGTCGAAAAATGTATGCTTTTAAAGGGGGGGAGGGGCAAAATGTGCTAGTGTGTTAGCATTATTAAGTATAGTTTTGAGCATGACTTCAATACATTTAAATTATTAGTTTTGACGTATACGAAATGTAAGAACTTGATGATTGTTCCACAATTATCATCAGATGACTGAAGATATTTATTTTCAAATTAGTAGTGTTAATTCAAGAGCCTTCACATTTTTGTAGTTTTTCGGGAAGTTTATTTGTCATGTTATACTCTGATTGCTATCATTAATATTATATGTTCCTCCAAAGAAAGTACCATATATCACAGTAAAATGACTAAAATTTTAGGCACGGCATTCAATTCAAGCAGACGGTATAATATTCATTTTTCATTTTCATCATTTATTTTGTCCCAATCTTATCTTGATTCTTCAATTAATTCGTGTGCTGATAATTGTAGGATGCTGTGAGTGAAGTTGTGGATAAAGTTTTATCTAAGCCCACACGGCCCCATTTTGTCCTGGCATCTATTGGCCCCTCGTTTAGCTTGCGACAAGCTCACCAATTAGTATGATTCACCTCTCTCCATGCATCTGTGTGTATGCACGTGATTTTCAATTCATTTCAAGCCAGTTACTTGGTAAAAGTTGATCTTATGCAGATTAATGGAAATTTCGGTTTCCACATACCTGTAGTTGTCAATGTATCAGAGGGGATTATTGGGAGGGATTCACTTACAGATGAGTTTAGAGAGGTAATCTCTGATGATCATGGTAATTTTCAAATGATAATGTCATGCAAACAAGCTTCAAATTTTGAACCACAAGGTTCCCTGTAATTCCATAATACCGTGTGCTTTGGTGATTGCACACTTCTCAGGCACATTGAAGCATATGATTATGGACATATTTTTGTTGTTCCCTTTAATCTCCAATTAGGGAGATTGAATTATGTGTTTCTTTTTTCTCGGAAAGAGAAAAAAACTCATGTAACTTGTTATTTATGTAGGTTCAATGGGAAGTAACAGAGGAGGAAGATCTTGCTGGGGTATCGCAAAATGAGTATGTGAACCGAGGCATCATATTGACAGTTGGTTTTTTACCAGGATTAAAGGCCAGTATAATCCCTTTGTTATTTGAAAAGAAGGTAAATCTAATATATATAGGTGGGGGAAAAATGGGTTTTGTTTGCTTCATCAATTGATTTTCATTTTAAAGTCTATAATTGCTCAGAAATTTACATGCTTGCATCAGGTTCCATGATAGCTCTCTTTATTATTTTAATGTTTAAAAATTATAATTTCTAATTTCTCATTGAGCTAGTAAGCAAAGAGCAATTTCGATATTTTACTTTTGGCATTATTTAAATTGAAATGGTTGTCAAATGTCAATATCAGGATCCTGGAAGGCTTCTTATTGATGAATTTGTGATCAGTATCAAGGAATACACCTCTTCTGTTTCAGGGCACGCTTCTCCTTCTGGAATCTTGTTGTTTTCTGTGAGTTGATACTCTTTTATATAACTTGTTCTGCTGGCTATTGTAAATTCACCTGGTTTGTCTTTATCTGATAAAATTCACACATGCTTATATTATTTTGTCATCCATACTAACTTTTTCCCAAATTTCTAAACCCCGGCCTCTTAAATTTAGTTTTCCTTTCACTCTCAACTTGGCTTTAACAACCTTCTCTTGTGTAGTTCACTGACAAAAGTGGACACCAAATCGTTTTTACAACTTATTGAGTACTTTCGTCCGTCTTTCACAAAAGGACCAAAGGACGGGCTAAAGCACTTCAATAGTTGAAGACAAGTTGAGAAATATCTAGTCGAAGGGCATTGCGAACTTCTTATAATTTTTAAGAAGCATTTATGTACTTTATCTTCGAAATTTTTTTCTTCCACGAATTTGTTTCTTACATGGGAATCAATGATGTGCTAGGACCGAGCAACTGACATCAAACCTGTGCTTCAAAAGTTGGGTGAGTAACGAAATTACATCCACAGATATGTAAAATGTTCAAGAAAGTGAAATATAGGATCAGTACTTGGTACTTGCTGACTATTATAAATAGCCGAACCTGCACTTTTGTCTTTGAGGTTTTATAAGAATTTGAGATGTATATTTTTTGCTGTTCTTTGCTTCTTGTTTGCAGATTATGCCTTTTCCTTGGACAGTGTCATTGTGGGTGATGGGGGTAGTGAATTCTTATATAGAAGTGATGACAGAAGCTATACCACCAGGGTTCCCGCAGTTGCTCTTCTATTTGCGAATGAAAGGAACAAGCCTCCGGGTGAGTTTATTCTTCACTTCATCCCTAAAAGCAACATTTAATGTTTAATACCACAGAATTGAAATTGTTAATATGTCAGCTGTCAAGAAAGTGTTATGTGCCACTAGGTAAAGTGTTCTTTCTTTATTCTTTGTTGAGTTAATTAATACCAACACCTCCTATTCTGGCTACATGTCAATCTGCAGGTATAGGGGAAACTAAATTTCATGTCATGATATCAACTGGCCTATCACCACTTGGTTCCACATACAAGGCAGTATCTGTTAAATGCAAGAAAACTTCAACATGGCTTACCGCCATCAGAGATACACTTCATGAAGATCTTGATGGCCAAAGTATTTTAGACGAGATCTATGATGAGGTATCAACATTCAAACTTTACACTATCGGTAGTTACTCTAACCAGGCGAAGTAAATGTGGTTTCATGGAATGGAAGTGGTTGGCATGTTTTTTGTATTAGTGGAAGAACTTGTAGCTTGACGTGTTAGTGGTAGAGAAAATTTTGTAATAATCCGCCAATGCATTGAATCAGGTGACAGTAATTGCCAATCACTCATTACCATATAGATGTTTTAAATTTAAACGAGTAATCACCATCTTTTTTGTCCCATTTATTATTGAGTAGTCAAAAGTCTGTATTCCGCACTATTTTTTCAGATAGAGTTGCTGTAATATTCTTTCAGTTTTTTCTAATAGCTGTAATTCACAACAGCTCGGAGATCGTATTCAATTTCCTGTTTTCTACCTAGGAGTAACGAAAAGAAGGAGGTGCTCGGTTGGGCTGGAAAAAGTAAGACGAATAACATTTCATGAATTCCATGAAGTTTTGGGGTAAGTTGCCCTTGCTCAGGTTCTCTTTTCTTGATATTCACTATAGTCACACAAGGAATTGGACACTGAATTATGAATTGGTAGTGATTGTCAATAAATATCGTATACAAACCATTTGAAACATCAAAATATAAGTTTAGGTAGCCTGCTCAATATTGGTCTGGGATTAGATCAAGTGATTTATGAAATGTCAGTGTTTGTGGGGAAGTATGATGGAGTATATGAGAACAACCTGTTAAGAAGATTGCTCTCGCTCTCTACACACAATAAGTGTATCTATTAAAAGAATGTATCTGAGACAAATTTCTGTGATCCCAATTTCGGTAGTCAAACATCTAATTTGCTTGCCCTGTTGACATTATACTTCATAAAAGTAATAATAAGATCTAGAAAGCATGCACCCACATATACCACATTAAAAGGAAAAACATTGTGCCTGCATGTAATAACTAATAAGGTGACATTTTTCTCAGGGGGAATACTTTTTAGGATTACTTGTGCATTTTGCAATATCTGGTATGCTTAAGAAAAATTAGTTACCGCAAATTCCTGGTTTTGAAGTAAAGCCAAGACAATTTGGTGGATGAGAATGTTCTCTTTTGTACCTCTCCATCAACTAGTTGAAATAAACTAAAGCTAGTGTTGATAATATTTGATACTTAATATTTTTATGCTATTTTAGTTTTACATTATTAAAGCTTATTTAATGAACTTTTTAGCATGTTATGGTCAATTGATATGATGCCTAAAAGGTGAACTTCGCGATCAATCTACATTGTCTGTATGATGACAAATTAGCTGGTTAAAATATTTAAAATTGTTTGAAAATAAAATGCCGAGTCCTTTCATATATCTTTTTTCGCATTTTTGATTAGCATATGGCTACATCAACTCGAAGATGCTAAGCTATATAATTTTCTTTCCTTTATAACCAGTGCAAGAAATGAGTATATGTTCTCTTGTTTGTCAGTGGAAATGAAGAGTATCTATTTGTCAAATCTGACGGCATTAAATCTGGAGATCTATTTCGCTTTTACCTCTCGGATTCTAAAGCTGCATTATCTTCTTGCAATGAAGTCTCTGATAAACTCAGACATTTGAAGCTAGATAATCGTAACTACACAGATGACTCTGTTGGTGGCAGTGTCACTAATGGTAAGAAAGGGGAAGTCTTTGGTGGCATTGTCTTCTCTTGCTGTGGTCGAGGTGACTCGTTTTTTGGACAACATGGTATTGACAGCTCGCCTTTTCTGGAGAACTTTCCGGGGGTTACTTTTGGAGGAACTTATTCTAATGGGGAAATTGGACGGGGAAATTTAAGCTTGTATGGGCAAGGCAATGAAGAAGGTGGCGATGCACGTTGCTCTTGGCACGCCTTTAGTGCTGTCTACCTAATCATGTCGTATCCTCCTCCACTGCTTCCGGGTAAGACTGTGAGCACCGAACCGGGTTGTTCGAGTTCAAACTTCTACCTAATCATGTCGTATACTCCTCCACTGCTTCAGGGTAAGACTGTGAGCACCGAACCGGGTTGTTCGAGTTCAAACCAATGGTTTGTGGATCGTGAGCCAGAACCTGACATGAGAATATGAGCTGTTGATCTCTTTGTGCTTGGACTTGAGTACCTATATCCTTGTGATTTTGAAAGACAAATCGAACAATATCAATGGGTATTGACTTCTGAATATGAATTTACTGAAATAATGCAGTCTTCATGGTGAGACTGATTAGGTTGGCTTATTTGTAAAACATAAAACTAATTCATAGAAATTTAGGGGCCGTTCTCTTTGTGTTTCAGTTTTGTGTTTTGAGTTTTGAATTCATTTTGAGTTTTGTGTTTTGGGGGTGTATTTTGAGATTGTTAAAAATGTGTTCTTTTTTACATTTTCAAAAATTGTTTTCGAAAATAAAAAAAGGAAAACGTGTTCTCTCTCTCATCTTCTCTCTCTCTTTCTCTATGTCCCTTATTTCCCTTATTTTCAGGTTTGTTTCTTTTGTTTTCAAGTTTTTCGTGGGATTGGCTTGAAAACGTCCAAACCGATGATTTTATCGTTTGGTATTTGGTGTACAAATTTTTTTTCGTTTTCAAAAACGCGTTTTCGAAAATAGGAAAGAGAACGCGTTTTCACTGTTTTGAAAAATCGAAAATAGAAAACGACCCAAAACGGCTAAAGAGAACAGCCCCTTATCTTCACATTTTCAAACAAAGAAAGAGAGAGAAAACAATGTTCTCTTACCAAAGTGCTTCCAATCTTGTTGAAGTATCTCTGTCTTCATAGTATTATCTTACATTGATAATTTTGTGATTAAATTGCAAGAAAAATAAAAGAAATTGAACAAAATAATACAATTAAATCTTATTTTGTGTTTTCTCCTCCATCTAGAGGTTTACTTGAAACTCATTTGGGCTTTTTTCCTTTATTTGCTCGCTTTTTTGAATGGAAGTTGACAAAAATGGAAAGTTCTTGTTTGATTCTCATTTTTTTAAAAAATATATATTTTCTCTTTTTTTAAATTATATATTTTTCGATAAAATAATATTATACGCAAATTTAAACTTTTATTTTTTATTTTTTAGCCATATATTTTCTATCAATTCATTATTTCAAAATGTATTCTGCACCAAAAATGGGGTTCAAACAAATTTCCAATCACACATAAATTCTAGATTTGCTTAATAATCTCCAGTAAATTTAAGACAAATTTTCATCTAAATCTTGTGATATTTTTAAAGGATGTGAATATGCAAAAATGTGTGAAAATTTGGAATACTTAATATATTGATCACACGACGCAAGCTTTACTGACAATTTGTACGAAGCACTAAACATATTATTGACACGTCTGAAATATAGTAGGCCACAATTCAATCAGTGTTCAAGTAATTGAAGACATTAAAATAATAGGAATCATTCAAAAACAACAATTAATGTAGAAATGAGAATTTAATAATTGAAATTTCAAATCTAGGTTTCATCTTCATTCTAGAATATTAATAACCATCGAGTTATATGAACACAAATTTCAATAGTAAAACATTACCAGAATTTGAAATAATGGAAGAAAAATAGAAGATTAATCGCAAACTCCTGAATCTCTTCAATTGAACTTGAATTATCTTCTTTCTCCTCTTTGCTTAAATTCCAAGAAACCCAGATTGGATGAACTTTCATTGCAAGATTGTTATGTTATTATCTCCATTATTGTTCCTTCATGAAGCACTAGGATTTTGGAATAGGTAGGTCTAATTTTAGAACTCAAAAATCGTGCAAAGACCTCCCATAACAAGCCTACAAAAGTTACCATATAAAACCAATCGCACATAATATTGGACTACTTTCTAGGGATCACGACTTAGCTTGATGCTAATGTCCATAGCCGTTGGGGACGATCAGACAATCCTGGTTTGACAAGGGTTAATGGCAGCGCGTTCGCGCGTTGAGTAAAGAACCTTAGCAACTTAGTTTTTGGCTCCCCACTAAGGTGGATTACAATCCTAGCTGTTTTTTTATGAACGTAGGGGACAAAGGCAATAACGTCAGACAATGACATTGTTGTAATTTTAGTAACATTGTGAGGATAGTAACCCAGTGGTCATGTATCCGTTAGGCTGTAACTTTGTGAAGATGACAATGAAGATGTTAGCTTCGCTATTGAAGGTGAGAGTCATAAAAATTGAGATTCCTCGGCCAAAAGGCATTTAATCATGTCATTTGGATTTATTGTTACTCAATTTAATTTAAAAGGAACATGCTTGGCAAGTAGCCAGCCAGTTCATCCCTAGGCGTCCAATCCTCAAAGGGACAACTTGCGAGCTAGTTGTATGCACAAATGTACAATTATTAGAGGCCAAGGGGGCACAGCGCACCTAAGGTCCTACTTAGGTACCTCCAGGGAGCGCTAAAGTACCCGCATAGTGTCAGGACCCCATCGGGCATCGTTAGGACTATGTGGCCTTTATTGGCACTTAAAAGGGGCATGAGGTTATCGATAGAGCATTGCTATGCTGAGGGCTATGAGAAGGGTACAGTAACACCTTTATGCCGAATGAGCTATCGAAAAAATAACTTTAAAAACCTCATATGCTAACTTATGTGCATTGACTTGGTGTTCTAGTCTTGTCGCGTGGGTCCGTTGGCTAGAAATGTGATCCTGGATGATGCCGCATAGTTGGGTGAATGGGACATGATTCCGATATAGAGGGAATGCATATGCATGAATGCGCTTCAAATTACCCACGAACTAATAGATGACCCTACTTGGCGAGACATTGACGAAGGGCATTGGACAATGGACATGCATTGAGCTAAAATGCCTATAAGAAGTTATAAGCGCAAGAATAACGTTGTGGGACATGCGAGTGACCCTTACTAGCTAGGAGAGTTCCTTTCCGTCAAGTATGCTTCGAAAGAACTCTATGTCGTGCATGAGCATCTGGGCAAGCTAGATAAGTCGGGACCAACAAATTGGGAGCATTGATGATAATGTGCATTGTGAATAGTTGAACACCTTGGCACCGAGTGCAGTGACACTATAACAAAAACAGTATTTTGCAACTTTTTAGAACGTTGTCGAAAATCTTTTGCAACGTTTTTAGTATGTTGCAAACCTCGATGTTGTCGTAGCGTAGAAGAATACGTCAACGTTTTTTGAGTGTTGCCATAATTTTTTTGCAACGTATTTTTAACGTTGCGAATAACTTTTTCGCAACATTTTTTGAATGTTGTTAATAACCTTTTGCAAAAAATTTTGAGTGTTGCCATAACATTTTTGCAACGTTTTTTGAGTATTGCCATAACCTTTTTGCAATGTTTTTTGAACGTTGCAAATAACTTTTTCGCAACATTTTTTAACTGTTGCTAATAACCTTTTGTAACTTTTTTGCTTGTTGTTTATGCTTATATCTTTATTTTTTGCAACATTTTTTGACCATTGCCATATGTAGAAATTTTTCTCGCTGGTGCATGTTATAATTAACTGCAAGAACAGAAAATTGCCCAGTATAAATGTCATACATAATAGTTTCCCGAAAAAATGTACAACAGAGTCATCTCATGATATAACAAAATCTTCACATCAAGCAGTTAAGGGGTGGACAAGAGCAGAAGGAACAATCCAAGCAATTTACAGGAGTACAATATTTGCTGCATAAAACAGTTAAAGCCTCATTAAATGCTGCAGAATGAAAATCCAAATATGGGCATTTAAGATGAATTCATCAGTTTAGAGAATTACAATGTATGGTTTTGTACCCTTAAAATCCTTCTATAAATAAAGTCTAACACACTCCAAACTAGTAGGTGAATGAGCTCGAACATTACAATCTCTGGCTAATGAGTTTTTCCAAGTTATAGAAAGCTTTGATTCAAGTTGGCAACCTACCCCCAATAAATTATGTACAAGCCTTGAATTAAATTAGAATCTAAAACCTAAACTAGCGTATAAAAATTGAATACATGATTTCCTCAGCTTTTAACACAAGCTTTTATTGCCATTCTTTATTCTTCTTATGGTTGCAGGGTAGTGATTCTCGTGCACAAGCCTAGTCAAATAGTGAACATTTAACAAATTTCACCTAAAACAAGAAAATAAATTCAAGAATCATAAAACCCTGTACCTGAAAATATGTCTAATAATTAAACCTCTCATGGATTGTTGCCTATGACTGTGCCAAGCTCTTCTCACACACTCATATGGTCTGGGACCTGGCCTCTTTCCATTTTTTCAGCCTAGTCAAAATCTTCTTCGCCTGTAGTTTCCACCCATTTTCTCGGACTCTCTCTCTCAATTTTACCAATTCTCTGATCCCTTTAATCCATTTTTGTGTCGGCAAATTTTTTCCCGCAATTTTCGAGAAGAAAAGGATAGAGAAGATGAAGGAGGGGACGAGGAAAGCGGCTGTCGTGGTGGCCGTGATAAGGGCTGCGGCGGCGGTGGGAGTGGGAGTGGCTGCGTATATTGTTAGGCAGCGGATGAATAGCTCTGGGGAGTGGGCGAGGGCTATGGCGATTGTGAAGGAATTTGAAGAGAAGTGTGGGGCTCCAGAGGTGAAGCTTAAGCAGGGGGCCGATGCCTTGACGGTGGAGATGCATGCCGCCTTGGCATCGGAGGGCGGGAGAGGAATGAACGGAAGGAGGCGTGAATTAATTTTGGGTTCGTGTTATTTTTGGTTTCTATTATTTGTGCGCGTATATGATTTAACTTGGGAAAAAGATACAAAACTTGTTAACAGTAATCTTTTCGTAACGTTCAAAAAACGTTGTCAAAAGTGAACTTGTCGTAAAGTTTTAAAAACGTTGTAAAAAATTAAATTTTTCGCAATAGTTAAAAAAGCAAAAGGCTTTATATTGGGAATTTCAACAACAGGTCCTGAACGTTGCTATGGAACCAAATTTTAACAACGTTGCAAAAACTTAAACTTTTGACAATATTTATAAAATATTGCAAAATGTGACATTAGCAACATTTATTTAAAAAAATATTGCGAAATCTCAATTATGTTAGTCAATAACAATATTCACTTGCTAAAATGTTGCGATAAAACCCTTTAACAACATTTAATCAACGAACGTTGCCTTTTGCGTGATGCAAAAGTCCATTTTTGGTGTAGTGTGGAGGGATGCATTAAGATGTTTACACGCTAGCAAGCTTTGTGAGTGGAAATGCAATTGCTCATGTCTAGACTTGTGATGGAAGAAGGCAAAAGATAGTCGAGTTGTGCGAGACTACTATGACACAGATGAAAAATAGTTCCATTGCAAGGCCCAAAGAGCCGGCCTATGACACCGCGGTTCGAGATGGATATTCATCCATTCGAGTAGACAACACCGTTGAATTTTTTTCCCTTGGGTCCGCCATGCAGACGGAGCTTTGCTTTCCTAGCGAATGATATTCGATCGACCATTAACTTCTCTTAGGAAATTTGAGATTGCGATTCATGAAAAATTAAAATCGTTTGCCAATTATCTTTTCAATGATATATCATTTGACTTTGTGAAGAAGTTTATATCAAACTTTGTTTCATAACTTCCCCACGTGCTCCACATATTGGTTCTCCTTTTCACTTTGATTTTAGGTCCCAATTTTATTCCTCAATACCCCTCCAAAACACCTGGTTTCTTCTCAATTTTCTTTTCTTTCTTGTCCTCCAATGTTCGCTTTTTGATCTTCACTTTAAAATCTCAACTTATTTTCATTTTCTTGCCGAATTTTACCAATGTAATTTAAGTTCGGATATTTTGTCCTACAATCATTAAAATGAGCTTGTTGACATACAAAAATGAAACCAAAGTAAATGGTCCAAAAAATGGAGCCTAATTAGGAAATTCTAGGGATAGGCCCAAATGAGACCATGTAAAATATAGCGAAGGCTCATCATTACCCAAGCTAGCATGACGTCCAGGATCTGAGCGAATAAAGTACCTTATTGTCGCTCAGAGCGACAGTCCTATTCTTGCCCAAGCTTTCGAGACGTCCAAGATCTAAGAGAATATAGTGTATTGTTCTTATTTAAAGCAGCGGTTATTGAAGCAGTTAATGGGCAATCTTATCACATTTTACGATCCAAGAATCTCGGTTGCAAGCAATTAAATAATGGGAGTAATGGCAGCAGTTATTGTGGTAGTTTCTTGACAAGTCATCTATCATGGAGAAAAGTGGGTAGTTACTGGGCGATGAGCAGTTTCAAGCGATTTTGACAAGAAAGCGGCCAAAGTAATATAAAAGAGAAAAGAGAACATGAAAGAAAGGACCCCGAATCAATCACTCTCAAACAGAGAATTACGTAATTTCATTTCTTTTAGTTCTTCCTGTTAACTTTCAAATTATTTTGTGTGCTTGTGCCCCTTGGAGGTGTTTTGCTTCTCG
>CAIGRN010165815.1:0-32737 GCA_903798345.1 Fraxinus anomala | reverse complement strand
TCATTACAGTGAACGAAGTAAAGATAAAAGATAAAACAAAGGCTACCTCATCATGAGCTTTGAAAGGTTGGGGCACATCGCTGTTTGATCTGACCGCTTGTGGGGACTTCCCTTTATCTGAACGAGCAGACTCTTCGACAACGGGTAGATTTATGGGTATCTCTACAATAATCAAGTGATAATGAGTTAAAAGCCAATGACATAACAAGGGAAAAACAAAATATATATTATCTTCCGGTTCAATACGTAGGGGGTCAGAGCCTTGGAAATGTAGAAGTTCTCCAATTGGCTATACAATCAAAGACTCTTGGCCTATAGGCTTCTCCTTAGGTGAAGTCCCTTTATCAGATGACTTAGACGAAGAAGCTTTGGTGGGAGGAGATGGAACAAGAGTCGATGAAGGCATAGTCTTCAAATGAGAAGTTGAGCTTTTCTGAAAAATTCAGGTAAAGCATTAACATATGAAGGATTCATCAACATATAAAGGATTTTTACATGAACAAGAGCCGATGAAGGTAGATTCTTCAAAGGAGAAGTTGAGTTTTTATGAAAAATTCAGGTAAAGTATTAACATATGAAGGATTCATCAACATATAAAGGATTTTTACATGAATAAACGATATCTTCCTCCTGACGACGAGAGGGGCATCATCATCATCATCATCAAGCAAACATGACAAAACTGAAGCTGACCGTTTACGGATGGAGACACCCTTAGCTATTCCAATTTGAGTAGGTGGGGATTGCAAAGGAGAAGTAGGATTCCTGACGGATACAGGAATGGCAAGAATAGGAGAAACGGAAGAAGTCAATTACCTCTCTAGCAAGTGGAAAGCGCGATTAGCATCAGTTGTAAACAACCAATGCTTCACAGGCGACCAGAATTGTTCAAAAAGAAGGTGAACAACAAAAGTGGGGTTAAAATGGGCTAAGGAGAAACCATCTGTCAGAAGGGCATTGCGAGCATCAATGGCTTGTACCTCTGTTTTATTGATGGTGTGAAAATGTTCTGTCAAACTCTTGAAAAAATTGGGAGAAACAGACTACGTTTGGCCAAAACCAAGCGACGAGCAACAAATTGGAGAGCATATATCTCAACCCTTACCTTAGCATTCGTTCCAGTTAAGATGTCATGGAACAACTCTTTCCCAATCAAATATTGAGCCCAAACGGGCAAAAAGGTGCTCACATCATCCATAGTAAAAGGAGGTTGCACGTAAGTCGGAATTGAGTGAACATGGAAAGGAAAAAAGGTAGAGATTGAATTCAATTTATACAAGAATGTGAAAACATCTATATTGGACATATTAACATAGCTCAATTGATTGACGGCCAGCCTGTAACAACTGACCGACCTAGGAAGAGCTTATGGATCACCAAGTTGTGGAAAATATGCTCTCAACCACAATTGAGCGAGCCAAAGAGGCCCGCTGCCAGTAGAAGATGCACCATTCCTCAACTGGAATTGAAGGAAAGCCACGCCTCTATAAAAGGCAGCTAAGAATAACGAACAAAGATTTAGAGACCTACCACGCGCTAATTCATGCGCTATAGGCAAATAAGCCATAGAAGGTTTAAGGCTGGGTATACAAAGAACATATTTACAAAGCCAAACTTAAAGAAATGCAACACGTTCAGCATGGATAGGTTCAGTACTAGAATTGTTATAAAGTTCTTGCATGCCCAAATAAGAATCAGTGTATCTCTTATCAAATTTTGGGGTAACAACAATAACCAAAATGGCAGGAGAAATGTTGTCGCCCAGGGGCGGAAGATTAGCTAAGGCTCCAACATCCCTCAGAGTAATGGACATTGGACCAAGTGAGAAGATAAACGTATTATATTCAGAAGACCAAATGCTCAAAGCAATGGGGAAAAGAACATGATCATAGGTTGGGGAACGGAGAGCAATTTCTAATAAATCAGAAATTCCAGCACGATAAAAAATTACCCTGGTAGGGCCATGGTTTGTCATACGTGCATGCCAAAGGCGAAAAGTAGTATCAATTTTGGGCCAAATACGAATACCTTTTTCACAGATTGGCTTTAGCGAAAAAGGATTTAGAAAATGAGGAACTTGAGTGCAAGGGAACAATTGGCCCACTGCTGCTTGCCCAATAGAATCAGCATCATTAAATGATATGCCCAAGTAGAACTCGTGGAGATCAGGATTGGCCGGTGAAAGGGAAGTTGGATTTATATACGGTCTGGTCAGAAGATTTTGGAAGTCTTCGAAACTAAGAGAGTTGTCTGAAGAGTTCTTTGAAGTCGCCATTTACTATAAATTATAATCTTCTCGAGGATTTTGGGAGTGTAAAAGTAGAGAAGCAAGAAGATGAACAGTGATCTTTATAGGTAAAAGAAACGCAGCGATGCAGAATGTGGGTATAATGGCACGATGAAATGGCGTGTTCTTTGGTTTATAGGAGTTGTGTGATTTTGCACTTTTGGGGATGTAGAAGGTCACTGCCAAACAAAATAATGATTGTGATTCGCTGTCCTTTTTGGATTTCAAGCATCACGGGAAAATATAAAGGATGAATATGGCATACGATTAATAATTGATATTAATTTTGCCATATTGGGGGGTAATTGTTGACATAAAAAATGAGGCCCAATTACATGGTCCGAAGAATGAAACCCAATTAGGAAATTCAAAGGATGGGCCCTGACGAGACCATGTAAAAACCCAAGTAGCGGAAGCCCATTATCGCTCAAGCTTGCGAAATGCCCAAGTAGCGGAGACCCATCATTACTGAAGCCTGCGAAACGCCAAAGTAGCGGAGGTCCATCATCGGTCAAGCCTACGAGATGCCCAAATAACAAAAGCCCATCATCGCTAAAACCTGTGAGATGCCCAGAATCTGGGCGATGATAGTGTCTTGTTGTTATTTAAAGCAACGGTTATTGAAACAGTTCTTCCCACATCCAGGAATCTCGACTGCAAGTAGTTAAATGATGGGATTAATGACAGCAGTTAAAAATATTTCCTTTTGACAAGTCATCCATTATGGAGTAAGTGGGTAGTTACAGGGCGATGAGCAGTTTTTTTCAAATGGTTCTACAAGAAAAAACTGTCAAAAGAGTATAAAAGAGAAAAGAGAACATAGAAAAAGGGATCCATCAAATGACTCTCAAACCGAGAATTATGTAATTTCATTTTTTTTCTTCTTGTTTCTTTCAATTACTTTGCAAATTCAGTGTGCTTGTGTCCTTTAGAGGCATTGTGCTTCTTGCAAATTATGATCTTCATAAATAAAGCACTCATCGTTGGGACTTTATCTTGAGAGGTTGTTGTTCCTTACACAATCGTCTGAACCTTCTTTTAATTGTTAGTGAGGCTCAATTTCCACGCGAAACACAGTGATTGATCTCATTTTGTAAAAGAGAATCAAGTTGCAAATCCGTTCACCCGCTAGATGCTCGATCAAATTCTCAAGTCAGAAATTTTCTCATTTTTATGGCTACATTAACTATGCAATATTTTGCAACAACAAAGCCAATTGTACCGGAATTGACTTTACTAAAGTGTTACATACACTCACATCCATGGTCCCCATGTTAATAAAAAATTGTCCAAAAAATCCCACCCACCCCCCTATTGTGAGGCGTCGTGGGGGTTCGGTCAATCCTCACCTGATTCAACAAGCACATCTCATTTTGCAAACTCCAGTGACCTATGTTAAGGCAATCGCCGACATCACAGCAGATGGTAGTGCACAGTTCTAGCTTTTCTCCATTCTGTCAACTTAAATTTTGATGTGATGGTAGCGTGTTGGTACAAAGAGGCATTGTCCATTCAACTTTTGTAAGTTGTTTCTGATAATTGGCAGAAAAGAGAAAACTTCCACTACAAGGTTTGAGAATGGTCTTCAAGAATTTTGGGTTAAATATCTATACAAAGCTTGGTCATAATAATTTATCTTTCTTGGGCTATCACTCCTCATATATGTCCAAAGAATTTGGGCCCCATTTCTTCTTTTTGGGGCCACAATAATTTGTTGGTTCTCACAAAATTTTGATTTGAAGACGTGGTATGCCACTAATTCTCTTTTGGGCCGCCTCCTAAGCTTATAAGCTTTATTGGGCTTGGTGTTCTTTCTTGCTTCTATTTGGGCTGCCACTTATTTTATAGTGGAAATTACACAAATCCAGGTGTTTAAAGATTGATTTTTAAAAATCAAGTTTAAAGTTTAATTATTCAAAAATCAGGTAATAATTTTATATTTTAATTAATATAATAATATTATTAAACATAATATTAATAACCTTAATTTTATCATTTCCGTCATTCCTCCTTCCCCTCCCCCTCTTCAATAACCCTAATTTATCAATTCCTCCCTTCTCCCTCATCTCTCTCCTTCCCCTTCCCCTTCCCCTCTCTCTCTCACCCTCGTCTCTCCTTCCCCTCCTCCACTCCCTCGGCCTGTGAACTGACGCTGCCGTTCAGAGCAGCGTCGCGACATCGACGAGTGCTATTTTTGTGTGTTGTAACCAACTATTTGATTCTATATGACTATTTGTTAAACCATGACCTTAAAAGTTGAGAATATGTGACCAAAAAATTGCAAATATGTGACCGGTATATAAACTGTGACTTATAAATTTTTTGATCTGTGACCAACGAAATAAACTGTGACCTATAAAATTTTTGATTTGTGATATCGAAATAATCTGTAACCAATTAATTTGAAAAAATGTGACCAATAAAAGTTGTGATCTATGATTTGTATCTGTGATAATTAATTATATATTATTATATTTAATTAATAAAATATATTTAATTAATAAATAAATACCTTATTTTTGCATTTTTAAACTTAAAACTTGATTTTTACATTTGTGAAACTTAAAGTCTGATTTATAATTTTTTCTTTAATAAATAAATATCTGATTTTTACATTTATGAAACTTAAAACCTGATTTTTGTATTTGTGAAACTTAAAGCCTGATTTATGATTTTTTTTCCCTATTTTATATCACCAAGGATAAGGGCTCGGAGACTTCATTTTTTGAGAACTAGAAATAAAAGAAGGTGCCGTCAAGAAATAGTACTTTTTGTTCATGATCAACAGGTTATTCCAAAGACCCTTATGCCTATATCACGTCTCTTTTCCCACCACAACTCTCTGTTCGATATTTTGGTTGGCAACTGCTTTATCTGAGGCACCATTTCTATTTGTTCTGCTTGAGCTATCTTTTTCAGCTAGAAAAAGTTGACTAAAATCTATAGGAGATGGTAGTACTCCATTATTAAAACTTCTTCAATGATATAGCATGACAAAAACTTGGTATTTTATTAATACTAAAGGCTCATTTGAAGAATTCCACTCACAGTAATATGGTCCAACACATGCACTCACGTTCAAGCTCTCAAAATTCCTTTGGTTTATTCACTATTGGTTAGCAAAGCTAATTTGGCTCCAAGTTAATTTTGGTTTTCAATTTCTGCTGGGATTTCAATATCATGCAAAGCTAATGTTGTAGCAAGATTTAATGACATAGCAGGATTTCTACGAAACTAAATTCTTTTACTGCCCGCTAACTTAAAAAAAAAAAGCCACTTGATTTATGTGAATGTTCAAATAATTTTCCACCATTTGCAAGATTAGAACAGGGAACTATGTTATTGTTCAACAACATCCTTTTTTATGTATCTGTTGGTATAAAAAATTGTCACTCGGAGGGAGATAATTTGCAAGGCTGTTACAATGTATGCCAAATATTTGTAAAAGTTCAAAGCTTGGATCTCTCCTATTCAAAGGCACTTTGGATCGTCATCTCTATTATTCGAGGCTAGTTCTAAAACCTCGCATCTTTGAGGCGAGCTCTAACTCATGGATTTCTTATTATTGAAGGCTACCTTTTGTAAGTCATCTTTCCTTAAATAAAGGAAAAATAAGTATTTCGGATCCTCGTTCCTTGAATAAAGGAAGAGGCGGCATATTGAAGTCCTCGTTCTTTGAATAAAGGAAGATGCGGTATTTCTATGAGTCCTCGTTCTTTGAATAAAGAAAGATGCGGTATTTCTATGAGTCATCGTTCTTTGAATAAAGGAAGAGGCAACATCTTGGAATCCTCATTCCTTGAATAAAGAAAGATGAAACATTTTGGAGTCCTCGTTCCTTGAATAAAGGAAGAGATGGTATTTCTATGATTCATCGTTCTTTAAATAAAGGAAGATGTGGTATTTCTTGGAGTCATCGTTCCTTGAATAAAGAAAGATTCGACATATATTGGTTGTTCCTACTTGTTTATAGACGTCTCGGGTTTCTCGCATTTTTTAAGGCGAGCCCTAACTCGTGGTTTTCTTATTATCGAAGGAGAGCATAGCTCGTGGTTTTCTTATAAAATATGGCGAGCCCATATCTCCATCAACTTATTAACTATGACAAACTCATAAGTTACGTTAAGTATGACAAGCTCATACACTCCTTCGATGGTTAAAATATGGCGAGTCCATATCTCCATCAACTTACGTTAAGTATGGCAAGCTCATACACTCATTCAATGGTTAAAATATGGTGAGCCCATATCTCCATCAACTTATTAACTATCACAAGGTCATACGTTATGTTAAATATAACAAGCTCATACACTCCTTTAATGGTTAAAATATGGCATGCCCATATCTCCATCAACTTATTAACTATGACAAGCTTATAAGTTACGTTAAGTATGACAAGCTTATACACTTCTTCGGTGGTTAAATATGGCCAAGTTCATATCTCCATCAACTTATTAACTATGACAAGCTCATAAGTTATATTAAGTATGATGAGCCCATATCTCCATCAACTTATTAACGATGACGAGCTCATAAGTTACGTTAAGTATGACAAGCTCTAACATTATATTCAAATTTTATATGGCGAGCCCATATGTTACATTCAGATTTATTATGGCTAGCCCATAAGTGAGCATCGTCTCTGCTATTCATACATTCAGGGCATCGTCTCTGCAACTTACATTAGAGCATCGCCTCTACTACTTACATTCGAGCATCATCTCTGCTACTAATATTCAGAGCCTCGCCTCTGCTGCTTACATAAGGACATCGCCTTACTTTATTCTGTAAGGGCCTCGCTTTGCTTTATTTAGCCTCATCACAAGCTTCAGTTGCTTTAATATGGCTCGCCCTCTTCAACATAGGCCTCGTCTCGCTTTATTCATTCTCATCACAGGTTTCAGTTGTTTCAATATGGCTCGTCCTCTTCAGCAAGGGCCTCACTCACTTTGCTTTATTCAGCCTCCTCACAGGCTTTAGTTCTTCAATATGGCTTGCCCTCTTCGGCAAAGTTCACCAATAACCCTCACCCTCTTCAGCAATTACATCATCTCTACATCAACTTTATCACAATGGCTTATATTCTAAGTCCGACCGGCATATTAATATTCGACTTAGACTTGGGAGACTATTGTGATACTTGTAACTTAGTATCGTTACATTATTATTACTGCCGAGTACGTACTTCACATCACTGCTAACAGGTCATAGCACTATGTTCACTACAGCAAATATGTATGCTACATTATCTACATTATCGACATGTTACTTACTTCATATTAACAATACTATTACACTGAGCTGTGCGGGCATATGATCTACTACGATAAATGGTAGACTCTGCATATTATATCTTGGGGACATTTGATATGTCATCATTCACCTTACCGTCATGAGTAATTTGAAGGCAAATGGACCCTAAATTATATGACCTACTACAATACATGGTAGACTTTGCATATCATATCTTGGAGACATTTGATATATCATTATTCACCTTATCGTCATGAGTAATTTAAGGGAAAAAGGACCCCAAATTTATTTGGTATATGTGCAGTGGATATATTGTATTATATTGTATTGTATTACATGATTGGTTTAGTCCATATTACAGATAAGATGTTGTCGAAATTTTGACAAATTATATGCAGTATCTACCTTTCAAAGTAATTCGTAAGACCTCACTTATTCAGGCTCGTACACATTTTTTGAGGCAGTTCGTAAGTCCTCACTTAGTGGAGCGGTTTATATTCTCGAGGTAATTCGTAAGTCCTCACCTATTTTGGATCGAAGCATATTTTTGAGGCAGTTCGTAAGTCCTCGCTTATCCGAGCTACTTACATTTATAAGGCAATTTGTAAGACCTTACCTACTGACAGCTTGTATTTTGAAGTCCGACCCTTACATAAATGTACGACTCAGACTTGGGGTTCTATTGTTACACCTATAAATTACGTAGCATACGCTCGATGAAGAGGACCCCTCATTGGCCGGCTTGACTATTTATACTTCAAAGTCCGATCCGCACATAAATGTACGACTCAGAGTTGGAGTCTATTGTTACACCTATAAATTACGTAGCATATGCTCGACAAAGAGGATCCTACATTGGCCAGCTTGACTATTTATACTTCAAAGTCCGACCCGTACATGAATGTACGACTCAGACTTGGGGGTCTATTGTTACACTCATATATTACACATCGACTATTTAATTACACCGTACCTATTTAATCAAGTTGGATATTTTTGGGCCTAAGCTTGAGTCAGGCCCATTAAGCCTACATGCCCATTTACATTTATTATATATATGTGATTCATTTCATAATTAGGGGATATTCTCTTAACCTTGTTCACGTAGAGGGGACATGGTAAGAATTCTATTGGTTCATATTTTTGGGTCAACAATAGCTACAATTGCTACATGTGTTCTCATTAGTTGGTATCAGAACTTAAACTCCAAAAATCAAGGTTATATCATTTACTTTCTTGTTGGAGTTTTCATCTTTGTTATTTGTGTTTTTCATTTTTTGAGTCATTCAATCTAATTAAAATACTAAACAAAATTCAAAAGTCGTTTGTGCGCTAAATTAGTGCCCAAATCAATTCATTTTCAATTTTTTGGGCTCTTTGTTGAATTATCGCAGATTTAGTATAAATAAATAAAGATCCAAAGCCAAAGCCAAAAGTGTCAAATTTGA
The DNA here is from genome assembly GCA_903798345.1 of Fraxinus anomala. NCBI lineage: Eukaryota > Viridiplantae > Streptophyta > Magnoliopsida > Lamiales > Oleaceae > Fraxinus > Fraxinus anomala. The sequence goes on along the minus strand of CAIGRN010165815.1, from coordinate 23,749 downwards.
ATTTAAGAAATGCTTTCTTGAATTTATCCTTAGTGTTTATATTCAAAGTATCAAATTCACATTTTTTTGAGTCATTCTGAACCAATCCCTGTACTCAATTTTTTTGGTTGAACTTCACAAGATTTGAATTTTGATTGAAATCGAATTAGTTCTTTGAAGCGCTTATAGGGAAGCATTGAGTGAAAAAAAAAGACAGAGTTGTGAGATTAATAGAGGAAAAAACCCAGATTGATTGATACAGAAGTATTTACACTTGAGGCAAATATTATTCTAGTTTTTAGATGCTTGACAGAGATGATTCTATTTCAACCAGGAAGAATAATCAAATCATCATGATGGAGGAGATGATATGATGGTTTGAAAGGTTGTTTGGAGGATATGAGAGATAAGATGGATATGCAAATGGGCTTGGATGGAGAGACTAGATACATTGTTTGCTAATTTACGTAGGGAACAACTTAGAAAAGTTCTTAATACAAGGAGACAAGGTAGGCTGGAGCCTAGAGCGAAGATTGATGGTGAAAATAAAGTAGGTAGTGGAATTCATGATGATGCGTTAGTGGAGACCGAAATAGGAAGGTTGATGAATCTAAGAGATATGTATGATATAAGGGTCAGAGATTATGTTGGAGGTAGAGTTGATAGAAATTTGGGTAATATTAAAATGGCAATTCCTCCATTCAAATGAATGAGCGATCTGGAGGCATATTTGGAGCGTAGAAAAAGATAGAGCTTATATTTGATTGTCATAATTACTTGGAGGAGAAATATGTATTGTTGTTGTTGAGTTTACTAATTATCCTCTCATTTGGTGGGATCAAATAGCAACATTTAGGAGGAGGAATCATGAGAGGCTTATAGAGGCATGAAGAGAATTGAAGGCTATCATGAGGAATAAGTTCGTTCCTCATCATTACTATAGAGATCTTTATCAAAAATTAAAAAATCCTTTATCAAGGAACTAGGAGTGTAGATGATTATCACAAGGAGCTGAAGATTGTTATAATTAGTGCAAATGCTGAGGAGGATCAGGAGGCTACCATTGCCCGGATTTTGAATGGTTTGAATAGGGAGATAGCTAATGTGGTGAAATTACAACATTACGTGGAGTTGGAAGACATGCTTCATGTGGCTATGAAGATGTAGAGGCAGTTGAAGAGAAAGTGAAAACTAGATATCCATCGGGTTCTAATGCTTCTTGAAAATCGAAGTGGGATAACTATAGAGGTGATGCGAGCTGTTTTAAAGAGTAGAACTAAGCCACTGAAGGGAAGAGATGAAGTTGCTAGCAAAATTACACCAAAGGCGGATTCTACTTTCTAGGAATCGGGATATCAAATGTTTTAGGTGCTTGAGATCGGGACACATTGCTTCTAAATATCTAAACAAAAAGATGATGATCTTGCGTGATAATGGAGAAGTGGTGAGTGATAGTGAGGGTGACTATAATGACATGCCCGAGTTGGAGGATGTCAATGATGGTGAGAAAGTGGTGTATGCAGTGGAAAAGCTATTACCTACAAGGCAAGCTCTTATTACTCAAATCAAAATGAATGACATGGAGTAACAAATGGATAACATATTTCATACGAGATGCCATGTCAACAATAATAAGATATATAGCATGATTATTGATGGGGTAGTTGTACCAATGTGGCTAGCACTACACTTGTTGAGAAATTGGGGTTAACTATGCTAAAACATTCTAGACTTTATAAATTGCAATGGTTGAATGAATGTGGAGAGGCTATGATGAATAGGTGAGTATTAGTGAATTTCTCAATTGGAAGGTATCATGATGAAGTGATGTAGTTCCTATGCATGCGGTCATATTTTGTTAGGGAGACCTTGACAATATGATATGAAGGTGATGCATAATGAGTACAAAAATAGGTACAGTTTTACTAAAGATGAGAAGTCTATTACTCTTGCGCCATTAACACCAAAATAAGTTTATGAAGATCAAACCATATTGAAAAGTGAGAAAGATAAAAGAATGAGAGTGAGATTGATCTTTCACAACAAGAGAGCAAGATAGAAAATAGTGAAGTGGCTGATTGTGAGAGAAAAATAGTAGAGACACAAAAGAGAAAAGAAAGAGAGCCTTCTGAGATAAAAGAAAAGTCGAAAGTAAATTTCTTTGCAAAAGAGAGTGAGTTGAAGAGGACAGTAGTTGACAATCGACCTATGATTTTATTGTTTTATATGGAATCACTCCTCAACTTAGAGAAATCTAATACACCCCTCCCTAGTTTGACTACTTCTTTGTTGTAGGAATTTGAAAACTTATTTTCGGAGAACATGCCTAGTGGGTTACCACTCATTCAAGGCATTGAGCATCAAATTTACTTCATACCTGTAGCTATCATTCCAAACAGGTCGACTTATAGGAGTAATCCCGAGAAAATAATGGAACTTCAAAAGCAAGTGGAAGAATTGTTGAGCAAGGGGTATGTGAGGGAAAGTATGAGTCCATGTGCCATGCCAGTACTATTTGTGTCGAAAAAGACGAAAATTGGAGGATGTATGTAGACTGTCGAGCAATCAACAACATAATGGTAATGCATCATCATTCTATACCTAGGTTAGATGATATGTTATACGAGTTGCATGGATTATGCATGTTTAGTAAAATAAATCTTAAAAGTGGATATCATCAAATTAGGATGAGAGAAGAAGATGAGTGAAAAACCGCTTTTAAGAATAAGTATGGTTTATGTGAGTGGTTAGTTATACCATTTGGACTTACTAATGCACCAAGCACTGTTATGAGATTAATGAAACATGTCTTATATGCATTTATAGTTAAACTCGTAGTAGTTTACTTTGATGATATCCTGGTGTATAGTAAGAACTTATATGAGCATATAAGGCATTTAAAATGTGTGCTTATGGTCTTAAAACAAGAACAAATTTATACTAACTTTAAAAAGTATACATTTTGCATGAAAAATGTTGTTTTCTTTGGTTATGTTGTTAGTTCTAAATGAACTGAAGTGAGTCAGGAGAAAATCAAAGTCATCAAGGGGTGGCCAACACCAAAAAACATAATCGTGGTAAAAAGGTTTCATCGTTTGGCTAGTTTCTATAGACATTTTGTTAGAGACTTTAGCACAATTGCCACGCCACTCATGGAGATTGTAAAGAAAAGTATAGGATTTTATTGAGGCGTTGAACAAGAACATGCTTTTAACATTATTACGAATAGGTCCGCACCTATTTTATCAATGCCTAACTTTGACAATGCTTTTGAGATTGAATGTGATGTCTCAAGAATAGATATTGGAACTGTTTTGATGTAGGAACGAAGGCCATTAGCTTACTTTAGTGAAAAGCTAAGTGGAGCAGCTCTCAACTATTCTACATATAACAAGGAGTTGTATGCACTTGTTCTACCTTTGGAGACATGACAGCACTGCCAATGACCAAAGGAGTTCGTGCTCCACACTGATCATAAGTCCTTGAAGCACCTAAAGGGTCAAAGTAAAATAAACAAGAGGCATGCAAAGTTGATGGAGTTCATTGAGACCTTTCCATATGTTATTCGATACAAGCAAGGTAAAGAAAACGTGATAGTAGATGCATTGTCAATGAGGTATGTATTTCTTACTTCTTTATGTGCCATATTGTTAGGATTTGAATATGCTAAGGACATATATATAATGACTCAAACTTTTCTAATATATATTAATCATGTGATCAATGTGCTATAGATAGATTCTTCAAGTATAATAGATATTTGTTTCGGGAGAATAAGTTATGTGTATTTATGTGCTCAATGAGAGAATTGTTAGTACGGTTAGTATGTGAAGGACGTAGTGAAGGTCTTTGGGATTAAGAAAACTTTGGAGGTGTTAAATAAATAATTTTGTTGGCCTAAGATGAAAGTTGACGTTGATCGAGTTTGTAGTATATGCATCAATTGTAAAAAGGTTAAGTCTATGGCACAAGGTTTGTATACACTATTATCCGTTCCTAATGAGCATTGAGTTGATATGTCTATGAATTTTGTGTTAGGTTTACCTATGCCCAAGACAGGAAGATATTTCATATTTGTGATGGTAGACATATTTAGTAAGATGACACGTTTCATTCTATATCATAAAACTGATGATGCCACTAATATTACAAATTTATTCTTTAAGGAAATAGTGTACTTACATGGGGTACCTGAAAGTAGTGTATCGGATAGGAATATTAAATTCTTTAGTCATTTTTTAAAAATTTTGTAAAGTAAGTTAGGAAATAAGCTATTATTTCTACTTCTTGTAAATTACAAACGGATGGGCAAATTGAGGTCGTTAATAGGACTATGATACAACTATTGCACACTACAGTCAATTAGAACTTGAACAGTTGAAAATATTGCTTGCTATTCATAGAATTTGCATATAATAGGGCCACACATTCTACTACTTCTTATCCTTCATTTGAAATTATTTATGATTTTAATCCACTAACACTTTTGGATTTAATTCTTTTACCTATTAATGAAAAAGGAGCTTGATGGAAAGAAGAAGGTTGAGTTGGTAAGATCACTCAATGAGAAGGTACGATGCTAAATTAAGAAGAAAAATGAGGATTATGCTCCTCAAGCAAATAAATGGCGAAAGTACATTACATTTAAACCAGAAGATCGTGTTTGGGTATATATGAGAAATGAACCGGCTCAAAGGAAGTTAAAGTTGTAATCGATAGGAGATAGATCGTTCCAAGTGCTTGAAAAGATCAACAATAATGCCTATAAATTGGATCTCCCAAGTGAGTGTAACATTTCTGCTACTTTAAATGCTTCTGATGATTCTACATTTGATGCAAGTGGAGATTCAAGGACGAATCCTTTTGAAGATGGATGGAATGATGAGAACCATGGTACTAAAGCTATCAAGGATAATGACTCGTTGATTGTGGCAAAAGTATCAATGACTAGATTACGAGCAAAAAAAGGCTATGGAAGCCATGTGATTACTTTCTCAAGCTACAACAAACGAAAAATCGATAATAAGAAACAAAGGGACAAGTTTCATGTTGGGTTTGGAAGTAAAAATAAGATGGGGTAAATATAATTTAAACAAGGGAAAAAGAAACTGTTCGGGACAGCTACGCGATCGCATAGTGCTACGGAGGTGCAACCACATGTCCCTCTACTGAGAATCAAAGGTGGCATTTTGGATGAACAATACGACCGCATGTCCATACACTATCAGCCGCATAGCACAAATCTGACGTCAAATTTTTCAATTTTTGGGAATAATCCTAGTTTAGTTAAATCTCCAGTTTTATGGTAATTATTGATATTTAGACTTTTAATTCTACTTTTAAATAAGTTTTATGGGTTCCCTATAAATAGCTACTAATTAATGCATTGTAAAAATACATCATTATTGAGATATTATTGAGAAGCATATTACTTTCAACTTATTCTTTATCAAACTAATTCCGAACTTATCAATGATTAAATTCTTGTGACGTTCAACAATTTAAGTGAGGTTCATAAGTTTTGTGATTATGAGGTCAAGATATTATTTACGATTGTTTTAATTTTTTGGTTCAATAATTTATTGGATTGAGCTTTTCAAACCGTGATATTTGACTTTCTCGAATTTGATCTAATTTGTCATGGGTTTCATAGATATAATTATTACGTGGGTTCACATCAATTATCGTGCATGGAAGGAATCTTTCGTCAATTAGTTTCATTAACAGCTACTAAATCTGTCTGTAACCTATTTGAGCACGATCAATTCCTACTTTGATGAAGTAGTTGTCTTAAACATGATGATATAGTCATCTTATGACAATTATGGAGGGCATACAATCATTTCTCATGGTTACTAGGTTTTTAACAGAATGCGGTATCAGCTTCAATCTTTTGAGTTCCTCGACCAATCAAAATATTTCTTATGTATAAAAGCTACGCCTACGAAAACACGAGAACATGGAAATCATTAACAATCTTTTAGATTTTATTGATTTATTCATGAATGTGAGAAAACTATGTATCAAATACTATTGATTCACGGAAAATACCTAAAATATGGACACATAATTGAATTATATTTATTTAAATCTCATTTTCTAAAAGACTCGAATGGTCTTATTTATATAATCCAATAGAACTTAATTCAATAAGAATAATTCAACATACCACAATAAAAATTATAATATAAGATATTAATTGAAAAACTACCATGAACAAAACTTTAATCCTCTACATACTAAAATCATAAAATTTTCAAAATAATAGATAATTTTCATATGGGATCCATCATTCTCCCGTGGAGAAAATTTATCCACGAATTTTTAGGAAATATTGATTACCCTTTCTTGGGCAAACAATAACTATTGTTCGATTTGCATCATGTAGTTGCGAGTATATGCATTCACCAGTTGTACTTCATGATTCTGGCATCTCCTTGGCAACATGCTCATAGGATATTAGGAATGAACTCGTCTTTGAACTGATATGGAATAACGTGTATGGAAGTGTGAGAACACGAAAATCACGAAGCTTCTAGTTTTTGTTGATTCATTCATGAATATCAGAAAATGAGGCATTAATTATTTGCTAATTTAAGAATAAAACCGAGAATTCGAATACATACTTAGAAATACTAAAGTTATTGTTTCATAAAATCACATTTTTCAAAAGACCCGAATGATTTTATTTCAACAATGCAATAGAATCTTGTTCTATAAGGAGAATTTAAAACTTATGATAAAATTTCTAAAATAATCTATTAATTGAAAAACTACCACAATTAAAATTTTAATTTCAATAGAGAATACTGATTTTTTATATCATTAAACCCCACCTTTAAAAGGACCTAGTTGGTCTTATTTATACTTAGAATCCTCATTCCGTAGTGAATTCTTAAATACCTAAACAGAAATCATAATCTAATTATTAATTGAAAAACTAGCATAAGAAAATTTTAATCAAAGGAAACAAAATAAAAAATTACCATAAGATAATAAAATTTTAAAACTACAAAAGTAATTCATAATTTTATTTGTGGGTTGCATATGTTTCATAGGACAAACCAAGGGAGAAGGCATTTCAAAATTTTTGCAGAGTATATAAAAGTTACCATTGTGACGATCTCGAAAATCTGCCTTTTTTTTTTTTTTTTGTCTAGGAAGGTAATAATAACCTTAGAACCTTGGTTAATACTCGCTACTATGCTGTAATTCTAGTGAATATTGTCACCTTAAAGAAATGGGTATTAATAACTTCTAAGGGAGGATAAATGATATATTGAAAAAGAGAGTATCGATATCTTGTGACACATTGTATTATTACACTTGATTTCCTTTGATTCAAAGTTCATTTTTCCTTTAATCCATTGAAGTAAAATCAATACATGCATATGCAAGTTGATCCCTAATGCTTTGGGAATGGTTTGTTACGTTCTTTTATTCAGTACGTAAAATAATTTGATATGTAGGTGAGGTTTATGCACAAATAAGCCCTAAGGGAAGAGAATGCTTCCTAAAATCCTATCTATTTATTTATTAACCTCCAAAACAAAAGGTAGATAGATCAAGACGTTAAATTACAACTTCATTTCCAAAAGACACGTGACAAATCATAACATCTCGTCTACATATCTATTCAAAAGTTTGAAATATTTCTCTTACAACATTTTTTTTTTCTAAACTATGTGTGACAAATTATAACATCTCGTTTCTTACCTGAAACACTTTAACCATTAGAACCAGTTAAGTACAAAAAGATTGTCAAAAAACATGTCATTGACATCTATTCGATAAAAAAAAGGAGAAAAGAGAGACTAAACTTGGCTTGGGGTTGATTTCTTTCTTCTAGGACAGGTCCAAATCGGCCCTTATGCATTCGAGAGTATGAGCATAATATCGTTCCACATACTTATATGTGATCTCTTGTTAGTACTAGCTAGGGCGTCATGGATGACATCCCACTATTCTTTATTTTCTTTAATATGGTTGATACGAGGGACTCTTGAGCAAGCTCATCATAGATTTATTTATGCTGGACTTAAATTGTTAGATCTATGATTATGACAATAGATTGATTTCAATTTGTTGACTTGAATTTGAGAATTGATCAATAGTTGGATTATTGCATTGTCATATTTTGATGTATCTCAAAACCTTGGTAATTTCAAAGTGCAACACCATATAATCTCAAAAATATATGGTTGAAAAAGTTCGATAAAAATTGAGTCCCATTAAAATTTATAATTGAAAATGAATTTGAGAAAAAATAAGTTTGAAAATAAGGATAGACGTGCTTAATCGTTAACCAAGAATTGTACATAATATATATTTGAAATAACGACAAAACAAAACTGAAAAAAGAGAGAGAGTTGCTACACGAAATATGTCGAAAGATTATTTAACTAGTCACTATGGTGAGTGAGCGAACGAGCAAGCATCCCTAAACAAGTTGATAAATAATTTGATTCGATTAAACAATGAAAAACATTAAATATACATGTGAACATGTACAAAAGGGAGCTAGATGGGGACCATTTTAGAGATAATATGTTGTATACAACCTCAAGATCATCATCTATCTATAGAACTCAACAATCAAGATTTTAGTTTCTTTTCTTCATACTGCCTAACATTGTCCAATCTACATAACCAAACATACGTAAATCATTAACACAAGCTTTTGGCATGGACAATATACAAAGAAATATGCTTTTGATTCAAAGCCACACGAGATAACCAAGCTTGATTTACAGTTGGATTTTGCTATGTGCAACGGGCTTAACACCCCAGTGTACAATCCCCTCACAACAGGGAGGCCCACGATTTTTTTATTGGATGTGAGCTCCCCGCCTCCCCTTATTGTGAGGGGGGGGTGTAAAAATAGCAAAATCCCCTTACAGTTTATTAACAACTTATTCCAAGCAGAATAATCCCACACAGATATTTACATGATTCAACACTATGAAAGCTAAACAATCACTCAACAGTTATTCCTCTCACCTCAAGAGTATCCAGCTTCTTAGGTCTCTTGTAATATTTCAACAAAAGAGAGCAACAAACGACACTCACTGAAGAGGCTGCCATTGCTGCTCCGGCAATCCATGGAGGTAGTCGGAATCCGGTGGATGGAAAAATGGCCCCAGCAGCGATTGGAATGCCGAGGATATTGTAACCTAATGCCCAGAGATAGTTGAGTCGGATTCTGAAAAAGGTTTTACGGGAAAGGTCTATGGCAGTTATGACATCCTCCAAATTGCTCTTCATTAAAACAATGTCAGCTGCCTCAATAGCAATGTCAGTACCTGCACCAATTGCCATTCCAACATCTGCAGCTACAAGTGCCGGCGAGTCGTTGATTCCATCTCCCACCATTGCCACAACATTTCCTTCAGCCTGTAGACGGTAAAAATTGTCAAATGTATGCAGTTAGAATAAAAATTTGGCACATACACGCTATGTCAAGATAACAAAGAGAATATCCATGAGTAGCATACTAAGTATATGACTAGGTGTAAGGTGATGCGAAGCATGAAAAGGGCACATGTTACATAGCACTGGTTACTTTTACACTTCAATGTCCAGTCTCCTAGACTAGTTAATTTTCCGGCATCGTACTTTCATTGACTGGAGGTCAGGTCGCATGTCCCCTCCTAAGTTTGTAGTTTATTTTATTTCAACATTAATAAATACTCCACCTTTGTGTTGGTTGGATAAAAAAACCCTCCCACATAACAGATATGTTGATCCATTGGTTAGATGGAACTTGGATCAACAAATTAAATTATTCACGAGTTGTATTTTACAAGAATGGTCGAGATATTTTACTCACCTGTAGTTCCTTAACTTTCTCGGCCTTATTCTCAGGTTTAGCTTCTGCAATGACAGTATCTATCCCAATTTCCTTGGCAATGGAATTCGCAGTTCCCCAATTGTCACCTGTGACTACTATACTCTTAACTTTCATTGACTTGAGAATGGAAACAACTTCACGAGCCCCGGGCTTCAATGGATCAGATATGGCAAGAACTCCAACCAACTCCCTGTCGATGGATACAAGAATCCCAGTTTGGGCCAACCCTTCAGTTTCTGATAGTATTTCCTCGGCATCAAGTGGAATATTGATGTTTTGCACCAACATTAAGCCCTTGTTTCCCACAAGAATTTCCTTGTTTTGAACAATGGCCTTCACACCATGGCCAGTTATGGATTCAAATTCCTGTGCTGCAGGCCAGAAGGGGTTCTCTTCATCTTGCCTAAACTTTTTGGCATACTCAACAACCGCCTTGGCTAATGGGTGTTCACTGTTTACCTGTTAAATCAAAACACAAACCATTATCGAAGTTATTACTTGTTGGATAAACTGCAGTTATTATGAGAATACAAAAAACGGGCCAGCATGGATTAGTTTAGTTCTAAATCTGATGTAATTTGTACCCATGGATCACACCGTGATCTTCAACTATAAATGTAAAAACCAAAAAAAAAAGAATCTTGTTTTTGACAAACTTGTAAGACAAATAGAGATCCATTTTTAGCGTAATGAAAGTTCCACAAAACATTAGAAGTCTCAGTATTGAGGTTGAAACTAGAAGCACAATGTATACGAGCCATCCCATTTAAAGATCTGAAGTTAAAAAAGAAATACCTCAGCAGCTGCAACCAGCTCATAGAATTCTCGAAGAACCATATTTTTCAAGAGTCTTGTGTTTACTACTACTGGCTTTCCAACTGTGAGAGTTCCCGTTTTGTCGAAAACTATACAGTTAACCTGTCACAATACAGCTAGTAACTATTCATAAAAATTAAGTCCTTGATTTCAGTCATTCAACTCACATTTTTGGCTACAATATATGATTGCTGTTCTGTATATCCACATGCATATTTGGCTATGTTTAAAAAGTTCACTTAGAAGTAAATAAGATTCTAAATAATTAAAATTTTACCAGTCAAAGTTGGAAATATGTTACTATTTTTGACATTAAGACAAGAATTACTTCTAAAATAACCACCTTTTTTTTTTCTTTTTTTGTTACATAAAAGTAAAATCCAAACACGTTTGAAACCGAAAGTTACTTTCACATTTTTCAAGCTTAGCTGAACATTTTACCACAGCAGCAAAACAGCATGTCATATTCTGACCTTATGAGCACTTTCTAATGCCTGACCACCTTTAATCAGGACTCCTTGAGAAGCACCGACTCCAGTACCAACCATAACAGCAGTCGGAGTAGCCAGGCCAAGTGCACACGGGCAGGCTATGACCATGACAGAAATGCCGAACTGAAGTGCAAGCTGAAAGCTATCCATTGAAGTAGGAAGCCAAGATTTTGGATAGCCATGTAATTTTCCAGCTAAAAACCAGGCAAGCCAAGTGGAAAATGAAAGAATTATAACCTGCAAATTGCAAATTAGCATTCAATGAATTGAATTAGGCTAAGTTATACAGTATAGCCAAATATCCAACAAGTCAGAATGTGTTAAAAATAAAAATAAAAAAAATGTAGCAGTATCCTTACAAGGGGAACAAAGAATTTGGAAATACGGTCAGCTAACTTTTGGACAGGGGCTTTGGCCATTTGTGCTGATTCAACTAGTCGAACAATTTGTGAGAGAGCACTCTCTGATCCAACCCTTGTAGCCTTAATGTGAAGCACCCCGTTCTCATTCACGGTTCCTCCGATAACAATGTCACCCTTCCTTTTGGCCACTGATCTAGATTCTCCAGTTATCATGCTCTCATTTACATGACTTTGTCCCCAGACAACAAATCCATCACAAGCTACTTTTGCACCTGGAATGATCTTAATGATGTCATTCTTTTGTATTAATCGACTGTCTATTTCTTCCTCATCGATCAAATTTCCTTCATCGTCCATGGTTAAAAGCGTTGCTGTTTCGGGAGCCAAGTCCATGAGTTTCTCAATGGCTTCAGAAGTTTTCCCCTTAGCCAACACCTCAAGGTACTTCCCGAGTAGAATGAACGAAATGAGCATTGAGCTGGTCTCGAAAAAATCGGTCGACTCAAAACTCTGAGAAGTGGCAGCTCGCAATACAGAGTAGACAGAATAAAAGTAGGCAGCGTTTGTTCCCAGGGCAATAAGAACATCCATATTAGCTGAACCGTGGCGCAATGCTTTGTAAGAACCGGTATAGAATCGTCGACCTATGATAAACTGCACTGGAGTAGACAAGATCCACCTTAAAAGCTCCCCAATGCTAAGCATGTTAACTATTTTTGTATCCAGCCCATGCTTTATGCCAGGGATATACATAAAGACCATGGACATTAAGAAGACTGGAATTGTGAAAACCAAACTCCAAAGGAATGATCTGTAATATCCTTTGATCTCCTCCTGTCGATGGGCTTCTCTGCCCCCTCCTTCAGGAAATATCATTGCCTTGAACCGTCCTGATCCTGTCGCTTCAATTATTTTTATAAAATTTCTAGGTCCTGTTACATCTGGTTTGTAAGAAAGCTCAAACTTTTTGAGATCCAAATTGAAGTCTATATCTTGAACTCCTGGAAGTGCCTGAAGAGAATTTCCAATTATTCTCATGGAATTTTCAGTGCGTACTCCCTCAACCTGCAGTTGTATTTTGGACCTATCTTCTCCAGCACTAATAAGTATGGCCTCAAATCCAGTATCTTCAATGGCTTCCAAGATTTGATTGTAACTCAAGAACTTTGGATCATATTGAACTTCAGCCTCTTCAGTTGCTAATGCAACTTGTGCTTTTTGTACACCACGCAATGCTTGTAAAGCAGATTCGAGAGTTGTGGAACAAGAAGTGCAAGTCATTCCGTTTATGCGAATCCGGCACACTTGAGTTGATTTCTCATTGATCTCTTCTTTGATCAATGTGGCTTGAAAGCCTACATCTTCAATTGTCTCACAGATCGTTTCTTCCTGCATATTTCAACATGAAAATTAGAAAAACATTACCTGTGACCCATATCCTCAATATTGAGGATTGAATGAACTGTAAAAACAAAAGGACTGCACTTGAGTTATAACAATCCTGAGATAAAACCTGACTCCATGGAAACTCAATTTTAAACTATGGTATGTTAATTTCTCCAAGAACGCAAGTTTGTCCACTCTACATCTTGAACTTGCATGCGCCATCAAATAATTCACGTTTTTACTTCTACTGGATAATCAAGTAAAAAGCCATCAACCAAAAACCTTTGGTTCATTGAAACGAGAGATAGAATCAGAGAGGCAAGGGAAAACAACAAATTGCAGAGTCTCGGAACCTGAAAGCACCAAACAATACCTCCAAAAAGGTTTAACTTTCAAGAAAGCAAAGATAACTTCAGTACTAAATGAATTTCAGTGGCTCATAAATATACAAGTTTGGTATTGCTAATCTCACTGAAATGGGCCAGTAAATAATTTCTTGAGTAGGAAGAGGCAAATCTGGACCTTAGACACTGTTGATTCTCTATGCCTTAATTTGGTATCTACCTCAGCTTGTAATTTCCATAGCAGTTTGCAAAAATTCCACTAGATGGATTAAAATATAGAAAAGAAATGATCGAACTGAAATTACGGTAAACTTTGATAAACAATATTGAACTTTGCCATCAATTTGTAACTCAAGACAACTGAAGAACTCAAATCAATTTCAATGTAGAACATGAAACCGAAACTCAAGAAAAACAGCCCTTAAAAATTTACGTACAACCCAACCCCACCACCACCCCACCACCGCTATGTGTGTGTGTGTGTATGTCAACTTACATTAACAAAAGCAGGGTAAAACATCACTTGGGCTCTGTTATTCAACACATCAACCACAGCCTCTTTGATTCCCGGAAGCCTCTTCACGGCCTTTTCGACGGAGCCGGCACACGCGGAGCAAGTCATTCCAATTACGGAAAAAAGGGCTTTGGATTCAGATCCGTGAATGTCTTTTTCTTCGTCAGATGACGCATGTATGCCCTTTGGGATTTTGGGCATTGATGGATAGTGTGGCCTTGGAGATAAATCTCGACTCTCGTTCCTTATGCATGCTAATGACAGAAATTTGGCCGCCATGATTGATTTCTTGTATTCCTACTCTTGATTCTGCAATAGAGAGAAATGGAAGAACTGCAATAGAGAGAAACGAAAGAATTTGAGTTTGTTAGAGATTGATTTCTGTATCTTTACGTTACATTTCTTCTCATTTGAAATGGGTGAATTTATAGGCTTGTTTTGGCTCCGGTCATTTTGAAAAGAATGGATTTCAACTTATAAGTAATTTATTTGTCAAACATGCATATTATTGGCTCCACTCAAAAGCTGCAAGGTGCACTTTAGAACTGTATAAAATCATACTTTCAGAAAAGCAACTTCTAGGCCCAGTTTGATGATCGTAGTGAAAAATTTTGAATTTACTTACTGAATATTTTATTATGTGAGCGTATAATTGAAAATAATTATATAGAAAAAAAAGTTATAAAAAAAACCCATCAAATAGGAACTTATTCTATTTGTAAGCATGATTGAACATTCTATGGGCTCATTTGACACAGTTTCGACATTTACTTTTTTGTATAAAATCTTTCAAATGAAGTTATCTTAAACCGATTTTCTTAAAAAACTCTTCAAGTCGGACAAAATATTTTCAAAAAATTATCCACACATATAAATAAGCAGCTTTTCATAAGCAATTTTTGACTTTTAAAAAATCTTGTCAATCGAATTTTTAAGCTAACTTTTTCTATAAAAACTCTTTTAATTAGATAAAACACTCTCATACTATATGACTTGTTTCGTAAGACGAACAAATTGCTCGCTTTTGTTGACTTTTGTTCAAACGGTGGATAATGTTTGTATTATACCGGGTTTCCCTCCAAATGAACCGGAGCCCAGCTGTCCAGATGTTGCGTGCTTTTGTTGATTCAAACCCGGGGATCTTTGACTTTTGCACAGCCCGAATAAATAATATAAGATTCTATTTTGTGTAAACATATTTACAAATAATGTAGGGATCTCCCTTTCCTAGACAAAATTATAATATATTTTGATTTATAAAATAAGAATTTCGTTAGCCTCAAGGTTTTAAAAAATATTTTTTTTTCTCCTATATAACTTTTGTGATTTAGTTACGGGCTATGAAACGTTATAGTGTGAATGGAGTGATGTTAAAGATAAACAACAAATGTACGACTCATTTTTAATGTGGACTCATGTACATAAAAATAAGTCAATATAAAATATGCATTCAGAACTTATCTTTATGATAAACAATCCCCAAACACGCTCTAAGTCAAGATAGACTATTATTTCTCTCTAGAGTTATCAAGAAAAATAGATAAATAATAATATAAAACCCATGTTTTGCTTAGTTAAAAATTAGATTTTAATATATTTTTATAAAAAAAAACTGATCAAATGTATGATTTAAAGTTACTGAAAGTTATGAGTCCCATAAAAGAAAAGTGAGTTTTAAAAAATGGGAGCCAAACAGATGTAAGAATTTCCGTGAAAACTTCAAAAAAAAATAAAAAAAAAAAACATAAGAAAAATTATTGATTAATAAAATTTTCACAATATAAAGTATTGCTACAATAATATAATCTCTCTCACACACCTGAATCCCTAAATACAACCAAGAAAACTGACACAAGAAACTATCGGACTCTTTGAAAACCTATGAAGAGAACTTGTTAATGCTACGCTAGGGCCTATCTCTTAATTTCTTGGTGTGTTCTTTGGCAACAGATAGGCACCTCCATTTGTAGTGCATTCTTGTCCAACAATGTTATCAATAAAAATCATGTCAAAATCGACCAAAAAAGATTAAAAAAAAGTTACACAATTGGCTAAATAATTGTGCAAGTGCTCTTAATGTGACTTTATTGCCAAAACTTGAATGTATTTTGGCTTCTTAATTATGAGCCAATTTATCAACTAATTAGAACAGTGATAAATATATTTTCGAATTCGAATTCTGGATTATCATGAATTATAATTTTAGAGTGTTGGGTCAAAGTACGTGCATACCCATCACATGTATGAATTTATCCAATAATCTTAGAATAATTGTAAAAAGGTCAAGGAAAAATCACTATGTATTTTTCAAATTTTTTGAAGTGTAATCATGCATTCATTTAATAATTAATAATAAGAATTTTATGTAGATATTTATTTAAAAAGACGATAATATAAAAGGAAAAAGGATAAGATAGAGTTACTGCACGAATTATTATATTAAAAGAGTAATGATATGACATATAATAATGATTTGATATTTTATTCATTTATGAGTTTTGTTAAGCCCTATCTCTTCAGAGTGTACATGGCTCTTCCTTATTGGCTGGATGACTGTGCAAACATACGTCCAATCAATAGGGGCGCTTGTTCATCCAAGACTCATGTGACTGAGTGACTCTAGACGAATAGCAAAACCTCTTATTTTATTTCATCTTTGCAATTGGTTTGAACTCTTATCTCTTGTTTGAGCCCCATTTTTCGAAATAAATACACACACACACACACACACATATTCTTGAACATGTTTTGATCTCATTTCAACAAAATATTTTTTAATAAAATAATATTGCACGTAAATTCAAAAAATTTCTTATTTTTTAACCACACATTTCTCATCAATACACTATTCAAATATACATTTAATTTTTTTGACAAAATGGTACTCAAACAAATAAAGTTGTTATGACTCCTTAAGATAACCCTTTTATGAAAATAATGATTCTATTTTTCATTTCAACTTCAAGACCTACACACGTCTTGTTAGNTTTTTTTTTTTTTTTTTTGTTCACATAGTGTGTGTTATAGTGCGTGCAAAAGTTTAAGGGACCGCCATTATTTTCCCGTACCTCTATCGTTCTTTTCGGACTGCATAATCTATTCACATGCTTCTTCGAAAAAGGAGCATGTCCTACATGAAAGCTCTCTAGAATTGTATATGTATTGTCATTGCATGCATGAGATCATCGAGTAATCAAATTATGGTGTGCGACTACATATTTATAAAGATCAATAAAAGCGTAACATTTTAATATAGTGAGAAAGTTTCAACAAGTGACGGCTAGACTTAATTTTATTATATTGTATCTGTCACCTTGATGATGTCGTGTGTGTGTGTATATATATATTGAATATTCTTGCTTACTAAGGAAGGGTTGTGAGAATATTATCTTTAATAAGATTTGTCAAATATGTATTTTAGTTTGCTACTTCTCATGTGTTTGATTTTCAGAATGTGACAAATAATATATCTAGAAAAACAGTTTTAGTGGTCGGTTTTTTAGGGTTTTCTAGGGTTCAAAGACAAAGGGACACGTGTCGACATATGATCGAACAATTTGACAAAAAAAAAATAAAAAACAAATACCTAAACAGATGCTGCCAAGTCAGTCTATTCATTTTTTCCCTTTTTTGAGCATGTTCAATCATCATTACTCTTGTTTATGATAGCTGATCTTTGATTAATTCATCTTTAATATGGCTTAGAAGTATTGATAGCTTATCTTAGATACAAAAATCTAGGTACACACAGTGTATATATGTTATATATAGCACCTTACGTAAAACTTAAATTAAACTTTGATATAATTTATATTTCCTTTTTAACAAGCTCCCCCATGTACATGTCGAAATCATTTTTCATCTAAAGGCTCTTATATATACAAATAGTAAGAGTCAAAATTGAAATATGAACTCGTGTATGCTAGATTGATGCTATACATGTTGAATTACTTTATCTAAGAATTCAATGTTGAAGAGAATATAAATTTATTCAATTATTATGCATGTCTATAAAAGGTTCATTTAGCGAAACGATGCAATTATAACATTACAATGAAATAAGACGATCTTGTTTAAGTAAAATGAGAGAGAGAGAGAGATTGTCTATAAAAAGTTCATTTAGCGAAACGATGCAATTATAACATTACAATGAAATAAGACGATCTTGTTTAAGTAAAAAGAGAGAGAGAGAGAGAGAGAGAGAGAGAGAGAGAGAGAGAGAGAGAGAGAGAGTTACTGCTAGAACTAAATGAATGTTGCTTGACTAGTATCGTCACTTCAGCTTGTGAGAGGGCATATCTTTAAGAAACTTGTCGAGAGAAAACTTGATATTTTTTTTTTTCATATAACGGAATATAGACATTGTATATAAATTTGTGTGAATGAGTGTTGAATGCATGGTTATGTATTTATAGATGTAGATGATACCTTAAAAACGAATCTCGAGTGCCGAATAAATCTCATCACCAATAAAACAATACCAATACTGTTAAAGATTCCAGAATATATGATTTGTCATCTTGTTCATTTGTATATTAAGTTTTTTTGCAATTGGTGCAAGCTTTTAATATAGATTAGTTGTTGTGAAACAATGTTCCTCGTACATAATCAATTAACCTTCTACGTTTAGGATAGAGAGGGATTTGAATTTATGAATGCGCAATAACTCATTGATCGAGGATTCTTACATCGAAAATGAGCGAAAATAAGGGATCTGTCAAAGTTGTGAAATGTTAAAATACATTGGTAGGAGAGCTTCCACCTTAGAAGGAAGCCCCATGCAAGCAATGGTGGACGAAGTGGAAATAAGAATGTCTACTTGAGTCGCAATCATTGGTGAAAATCCAATGACCCGAAAATTTAAGGTTCCTCCATAAGGTTCTTAGTAGTCTCAAAGTATAAATGGGCATTGACAGTCCATGTTAATGTTAAAAGGCTACGTCGATTAAATATGAAAATACTAACCAATGTATAAGAGTCTGTGTTACTCATTTTAATAAGACTCACCTATTAAGACAAAACCTTGAGTTTTAAAATGATGTCAGAGCCTAACATACCCAAAAGGAACCACATTCTTGCAGAGCATGATAACGTAGTTAAATATAAAATACTAACCAATAAATAAATGATTTTGTTACTTCTCTTAACTATATTGACATTTTAAGATAAAATCCGAAGAAGTTACCACAAGCAACGAATGAATCTTTATCGATTCTCAGTTCTTAATGTTAATTCACCTCATAATATACTGTTATTTAATCGAGTTAAGCGTGATATATGTTGCATTTTTCATTATTGATTGAATTAAAATATTGTACATACTTAAGAAATGAACTAGACTTACTTCCAGCAAAAGGTGCATAAATTAAACTTACCCCATCTCGTTGATCTTTATATGCATATTAACGAAGTGAAAGATCACTTTTCCTTTGTTTCGAATTGATATCGAGAGAGACAACACAAGATTGGTCCACCATGAAAGCTCTTCGTGAAGGAGTTGTGCTTCAAAAGACTTAGATTCTAAAGGCGCTACTAAAAGCCATTTTTAGGTTGATTTTGATTGCTTTGACCCATTTACCTCGAGTCAAAGGATTTTGCATTAACCATTCCTCAAGATCTAAGGAAATTGGCACAACCAGACATCGCAAAAATTGCCCAGATGACTGGCCAATCCCAATTTATTGAGAAGAAGATCCAGATTAAGATGAAGTCGGAGTGTATCTGAACTACTTAATAGTCTATCTAATTACGGGGTTTCACTCAATGGTCAATGAATTTGTTTTTCAAGATTTTGTTTGTGTTTGTTATGAATTGATTGCAAGATAATGACAATAATAAAATAAACAAATAAAAGACAAGAACACCGAGATTTACGTAGAAATTCAAAAAGGGAAAAAATCACAGATAAAAGAGGAGAAATTCACTATAATTAATAGCATTGTATTTATAATGTCAATATTTAAATACTCTCGATTGAAATCTAAGCTCTCTAACTCTTAAGATATTGTATGAGCGTTATGACCTCAATACAAGTCATGGAAAATATACATAAACCCTAAAATTTACGTTGTAGATGAATAGGAGTTCAGAAAACGCATCAAAATGCAAAACGGGTCTAGGCCGAATAAAACACGCCACTCGAGTGCTAGACAAGCGCCAACTAGAACGTTCGAGCGTCAAGGCGAACGCCAATCTCTATGAAATTTTTTGACGATGCTGCTCGAGTGCCAAGTGAGTACCAAGCGGGCGAAATTGCAGCGACTTTCTTCTCGGTCCATAATTTTATCTCTTCAAAACTACTTCAACCAAAACTTCAATGCCCACTAAAATTTGAGTCAAATTACGACAAATCTCTACCTTGAACAAATTCCAATACAAGGAATTCCAAAACACTTCTCCAAAAGTAAACATCACTCCACCTCTTCCAAAAAATTTCCAATTGTCTAAATCAATGACAAACACTAACTAAGTTTAAATAATGCTCAAACTTAGCAATGTGAAGATGTTTTGTCATCATATCAGCAGGATTATTTTTGGTATCAACCTTACTCACTACAATATCAATACAAGCAATCACATCACGCACAAAATGATACCTCACATCAATGTACTTAGTCTTTTCATGAAATATTTGATCCTTAGTCAGAAAGATAGCACTCTGACTAACACAAATCTGCAAGTCTTTATTGATTTCATCAATCAATTTCCTCAACCGCATAGCCTCTTTATTTACCTCTGTAATGATCATGTACTATGTCTCTATTGTAGACAATGTTACTGTATTCTATAAAATAGATTTCTATCTGATAACACAGTCTCCAAAGGTAAACACATACCCTATAAGTGATCTCCTCTTATCAAGATTCTCTGCATAATCTGAATCCACATACCCTAAGGATTCCATTCGTATTTCTACCAAAATGCAAGTAAGCATTAGTAGAGTCTCTCAATTATCTGAATATCCACTACACTGCTTTTCAATATTCCTTGCTAGGATTTGTCATGTACCTACTAACTACACTGACAGTGTGTGTGCCAAATTTGGACGAGTGCAAATCATCGCATACATAAGCGATCCTAATGCACTAAAATAAGGAACCCAAGATATATAATCAATGTTTTCATATGATTGAGGACACGAGTCATGTAACACCCTAAATCTAGAACCTAGATTTGAAAGTATTATCTTTTCATTTTCTCTTAAAATCATAAATGCGAAAGCGATTAAATTTTTCTTTAACATAATGAACATCGACTTCATTCATGAACATAACTCATAGAAAACTTTTGCACTTAAATGAAAAATAAAATAAAATAAAATGATAAATTTATTTTCTAAAAGGAGTCGAAATTTATATGTATTAGTAATAAGTTCATTGCACCACAAGTAGTAGTCTTGAATTATTGCCTTCTTCTGAAAATGGAAAGGGATAACGTGAAATGAGCTAACGCTCAGTAAGTAAACCTCATACATATGATATATGCTTATGATATGTACGTAAATTACTTTAAAATAAAAAACACCTCTCGATATGTATCCCACTTTCGTTGATTTATTTAAAAAACTTAACATTCACGTCGTGAGCTCACTTGTATATCGTCTAGCCATTTAGAATGTAGTGGATAATTATTATTTAGAATCCGGTCAAGTCCTACTGATAGTACCGCAAAGCGGTTAACATTAACATTATCATTGGACATTGATTGGGTGCGTCGTCCCCCACGCCTCATTTCCCACTCATACCTTTTATGGGATAAACATGTATCTCGTAATAAAAACATATTTGAATGCTTTTTATTCCATGAAACTTCATGTATGCTTATGGAGGCATTGACGTGCATGAATATGTCATAAGAAGTGTTGCAAAAATCAAATATCAAGATCACATAATAACAAATTTTGGTAACACATATATACATTTTATAATGTAACATGCGCATGAAAATGATGGGATGCTTGCTTACTTTGAATCCGTAGCAATTAACTTTTTAAAATGACAGTGAACATGCTCCTTGCCACCCACGATGTCAATATGCCGAAAATCCTAATTCATCATCATTTATTTAGGAACTTCGAAAAAATTCACTCTTTATATGTGAACTCATAATATTGTCTATTAAATTAAATCTATTTATTATTATTGATCAGAAGAACCTAACTAAATTCTTAATTTTAAAGTACAATTTAAACACTTAATTTAGTAGACAAAACATAGTATTAGTGTAAATGACAAAGAATAGATCTCCCATAAATAAAAGTCAAATTCTAGCCCAAGTACTATGAATGAATATAAGTAAACGAAATTATTAAATTGAACCAATCTTACTTATATCAAGATGATCAAATCGTGGTAACACTATTTAAATTTAATATATACATTGGGGTTTCAAAGAATTTATACAACAATTAAATATATATGGGTGTGCATTTATATAAACACAACATATATAAATAGCCAAATATATGTGTTGGGTTTTGTGACCCAAATCCGGTCCAAATTGGGTCTATGATTTTGCGTTGTGGAGTATTGGACTTGAAGATGTCAAAATAGGGTCCAATAAGGAAAAAAGAACGGATTGACGGCACTGGACGATAGCTCGACTCCCGTTCGAGCGAGATGAGCAAAAATGGAGCAGGGAAGACTTCACCCGCTTGTCGCTGAGCAACAGCCCGTCGTCCGCTTGTCGCTCGAGCGATGGGCCGTAATCTTTTTTCCGTATTTTTGACCTAGTTTCCTTGTTTTAGGGTTTTGGATGGTTCTTCTATAAAAATACTAGGCTCTTCATTCACTTTATTAGATCTTTTAGTTGTTGAACTGTAATTTCTCTCCATTAGTTGTTATAAAGTATTCGGTTCCTCTGTCAATCTTCTTCTTCTTATTTGCTTTCTTTTAATCTTGTTATTATTTGTGTGATTTATACTTTATATCTTGATATATCACCTTCTCAAATTCTTAACAAGTGGTATCAGAGCTAAGGTTCAGCAGCTCCATAGAGCAATGATTTGATTCGTTCGATATTTTTGTTATCGATGGCTACCATGAAGTACGATATTCCGCCGTTGGATTGTAGTACAAGATTTTCTTTATGGCAAGTGAAGATGAGAGCTATATTGGCGTAGATGGATTTGGATAATGCTTTGTTGGGATTTGATAAGATGCCCACAACTTGGACAATAGAGGAGAAGTAATGGAATGATCGAAAGGCACTTTCGCAGATTTATCTTCATCTATCTAACAATATTTTTTAGGACGTCTTGAAGGAGAAGACAACAGCTACATTGTGGTTGACACTAGAGCAATTGTGCATGACCAAAAGTCTAACCAACAAATTACATCTGAAGCAGATGCTTTATTCTCATCTCATGGCAGAAGGCGGATCACGAGAAGATAATCTAATTGTGTTTAAGGAGATTGTCGCTGATCTGGATACGTTAGAGGTAAAATATGATGAATAAGACTTGACCTTAATCCTGTTGTGCCCGCTGCCTAGTTCGTTTTAGTCGTTTAGGGACATCATTCTGTACAGTCGTGACACACTCACCATTGAAGAAGCATATGATGCTTTGTTCTCAAAGGAGAAGCTGAAACATCTTGTTGGAGCTGGTTCTAGAGGTGATGGAGCGAAGGGGCAAGTCGAGGGTGAATTTCAGCAATAGGGTCTGTTTTTACTGCAAGAAGAAAGGACACATCAAGAAGGATTGTGAGAAGTTGCAGGGTAAGGGTAATTCAGCTGCAAATCGTGGGAGACAATCAGAGACTTCAGGTGAAGCAGACATCGCAGAAAATTTTGTAAGTGATGGAGAACTTTTGACTATTTTTGAAGTGAAATCCAAGCCGACGAGGAGTGGATTTTGGATACAGCTGGTGCATTTCATATGAGTCCCAATAGGGATTTGTTTGAATCATATGAAACGGTGATGGAAGGTGTTGTTGTTATGCAAAACAACGAATCTTGTCGAATAACTGGTATTGGAAGAGTTAGATTGAAGTTGGTGGATAGAACAA
>CAIGRN010165787.1:0-15688 GCA_903798345.1 Fraxinus anomala | reverse complement strand
AAACAGAAATCAAATTTCACTTCATTAGCTGGGCATAATAACAGTCTCTAAGAATTAAACGCCTACCACTACTGAAATAAAAGTAATCTACTCCCACTGCTCTTGCTGAAACTATAGCTTATGTACCGACGGTAATTTTAAACTGGACCTCACTAGTCTTCTGCTCTTTTGAAGCACCTACATAGACATGCATATACGATTAGTAGTTCCAGAGTCTACAACCCAGGAATTTGTAGAATCAACCACTAAACACGACTCATCAACAAAAAACTTACCAGCACCCTACTTTTTAGCTTGTACACCCGGGCAGTCTTTCTTCCATTATCTTTTGCGACCACAGTGGAAACACTTGCATTTCGACGTTCCATCTGATTTGGGCTTTTTGTTGCTACCTTGCTTCTTGTTAGATCTCTTCATCTTTTTTCCAACTCTGCCTTTTAGCTTGGAACTAGAGGAGCTAGCAATTGCCGTAAGAGCATGGCCACCCTTACCTTTAAGACCACTTTCCACATTTTGCAATGCATTCATCAATTGAGTTAATTGCATATCCATCTTGTGCAAGTGATAGTCCATAGTAAACTATGAATACATATCATATAAAAAATTCAATACCATATCAACTTGAGTTTCCTGATCAATATTTGCACCCAGATTCTCTGTCACATTGAATTGTGCAGTCATAGTCAACATATGATCCTTCACAGGCATTTCAGGTTTCATGCGAATGTTCTGTAAGGTATGAACAGCCTCAAAACGAGCCCTCCTACTTTGATGCCCAAACATGCCCTTCAGGCTTTCTAGTATGTCATAAGAGGTCTCCTAACTTTCAAGCTTTTACTATAACATGTTTGAAATTAAAGCCAAAATGTAACAACGAGCCATCTTGTCAGCCACGGTCCACTTATCATACACAACCCTCTTGGCTTTGCCTGTTGTCTCGGTAGGTTCTTCGGGACATTCTTCTTCGAGCACAAAATCATGTTTTTCGGCAATAAGCACAAACATCAAATTACATTTTCAATCCACATAATTATCCATGACAAGTTGGTTTTGTTTTAGAATAATTAAAAATGTGTTGAGAAACATTTTGCTGATAAATAACCATTTATTGTATATTAAAATTGAGCAAGGAATAATAATTTAGCATATGATGCATGAATGCATATGTAGATCCATTTAACTACAATAATACAATGATAACTCGATCCTTGTGATCTAACATGCTTCTCTATAGGAAAGGTCACTGTGTCCACTGATTAAGTTGAGACACTCACACTAGACAAATTATATGTGACAACAAATGTCTATATTAAGCATAGTATCGTTTTATTTGGTCACCAAAATTATAAACAAGAGCCTCTATAGGAAGTTCATAGATAATTCCAATTTGAGTGTATAACATTTGTCTCAATCTCTAAATACTTGATCAAAATCATAAACGAAAGCCTCTATAGGAGGTTCGTAGATAATTCTGATTTGAGTGTATAACTTTTGTCTCAATCTCTAAATACTTGAAAATAATTTCGCCATCTATAGGATAATCGCAAATCATATTTTATTTAGACGATCTTATCATAAAGAAATACAATCAAGCAACTTGAACAATGCGGTCCTCCTATAGGGAGTCCGTTGGCACGAGGCAAACGTGTTACTTTACTTATGGATTGACTAAAGGATACCATGGGTTTTTATTTAAATAAACACCCTCTCCCACTCAATATTTTTAAAGTAATTGATTTTAATTTTGAATAATTACCAACTGTTCATATTAATCATATTAACATACAGTTCAATTACGACGATATTTATATCCAGAAAAATTTAATCTAAATTAAATTAATCAAGAAAAAATTAGTGTTCAATGATATGCATCCTATTCATTGTATCACGAGCGATATCACAAATAAATCTATATATCATGATATCTAGAATGATAATATTTCAAAAAATAGTTTAAAGCATTCATAAACAATAAATTAACAATTATTTGTGGCTCAAAAACGAATCAAGAATTAAATTTAAAAAAAAAACACTAATTGGACCTAAGCCCGATATTTAATCCAAATCTTTAGTTCAAAAAATTCGAGAATCCAACAGTGGTAATCCAAAGAGAAATATGACTCTGCTACCATACCTAAAAAAAATTAATTAATTTCGAATTCGACTTATCCAAATCTAACGTGATTCGCAAAAAGAAACTGGGCTAAAAGTCAACCTGAACTCAACTGCTGCCACGCAGGCATTCTACCTAGGTAGAATCTGCCATGCAGGCAGTCTGCCTACACAAGCAGAGTTCAACCATGTAGGCAGAAATTTTCCAAACAGGTAGAGTTCCGCCATGCATGTAGTTTTTTTTCCTGTAATTTCTTGATCTTCTTCGTTATGTCTTTTAGGTCTTCAATCTTCAATCAATTTTCAAGATTCAACAATTACAAAAATTACATAATTCATATGTCCCGTAGGCTCACAATTTTGAATCTAATTGAAAACAAAATTAAATCAAGTTGATGGAGTCGTAATCCACATATCTTGTTACAGACTCGAAATAACGAATTACATCAAGAACTGGCCACAAATAATTGGATCATAGTTTAAAATAATTCAATCATCACATAATGAAGTATTTCTAAACTAATAATTGGATCATAGTTTAAAATAATTCAATCGTCACATAATGAAGTATTTCTAAACGTCGCTCAACTAGAACAAGCAATCAAGATTCATAAAGAACAAACACGTAAATGATTTAGATCACTCTGATACCAGATGTTGGAATGCGAAAGCAAAACTATCTAGCAATTAAAAAAATTTCTTTAATTCAATAAATAAGATCGTCTAGATGTTCACATGTATGATATATCAAGAATTAGGGATTCTATTTTTTACCTAAATTTGATTATTAATTCTTGAATTAATTCTGAATCATGAACTTCTTACTTTTTGTATGACGAGCTTCCAGATTTTAATTGCAATAATTTGATGCTTCAAACCTCCAAATATTCTATGGTATTCTCCAAAATCAATACTACACTGGTGTATAGGCACCTTATTTTAATTAAATTAAGAAACTAATTATTGGATTGGACAATAAGAGAATATGATTTTTCTTGCTTTTTCTCTCTCTTTTCAAATTTGAACACTATGAAATTGTGTATCATGATTCTTGTAGGATTTTTATGTCCATCTAATCTTTATTTATAGAGATTAAACATGTTCCAATCCATGTAGAATAATAATTCCAAAATCAAATATGAGTCTTAATTAAAATCCAAGTAGGAGTTTTAAATAAAGTCCAAATCCAATTAGTTTACATTTAGTTACATGTCTCCTAGAACTTCAATTACAATTATAATTCAGTTTATAACTTTTATAGTAATTACAAGTAGAAAACTTTATTGTAATTACAATTAAGTCCAAAACTATTATAATTACCGTATTTAAGTTCAATTACTTTATAGAACTACCACAGGGACCTAACCAGACATATATTTTCCAATCTCCAATATCTTGTATAGTCGACTCTAGACCACCCAATCTAATTATTAGTTTTTTATTTTTTTCACTAAAGGCAAAAGACTAGACTCTCGGAATATATAAGATCACAGAAGCCAATAAATTTGTAATACTTTCTTATGACCAGCCATATATGTATTTTATCCCAGTTCGAGATTCGATAATTAGATACAAGCATAAAGACCGTTTTGCCCCTCTAATTATTCTAATTAACTTAAGTATAATTTTCTTTAACGGTCCTGTGAACAAATCATAGATGTAGAAATTTAGTCGTCACTAAACACCGAACTCAGATTTTAACCATTCAACATAAAATACTTCAGTAATCACTCTAACATTTTTTAGGGCGACGATTCCCGACGTGAATTCATGTTCTCTACTTTGCACATTCTCTCATTCCCAACTCATCGAGATATTTGACCAATCAAATTGATCTCACCAATTAATGAATCAAATAAACATTAAAATCATGAAAAGATATATGCAACTATGTAAAGGGATTTAGATGAAATACACGGTGGTCATGTGGAATTTAATTCTCCGCATGGTCATGCTATAGAATTAACAACACGCGGTCTGTTCAATACACTCCAAATTTACTAGTGTCGCCTTTAACTATTTCTGTGACAAGGACAAATCACAAATTCGAATAGTGAATTGAACAACACTATAACCTTTCGGTACAAGATTCCAACCCTTATACGTAGGTAGTGAACAAATTATTTATGATCAAAATATAAGTTGTCATATTGTACTTCTCGATGCAAGTACCCAACTTACACTACAAGAAAATACAGCTTTCCCGAGGAGATTTTCCCGACCAACCAAAAACTAGTCGGTGAAAATGCTCATTTACCGACCAATAAAATTACTTAGTCGACCATTTATATTGCTGACGACATTTTTCCCGACCAAACAGAAGTGGTCAATAAAAATCGTCTTTGCCGACCACTTTTTATCGACCCACCAAACATTAGTTGCTAAAAATAATATTACCGACTACAAATAATTATTGGTCGGCCTAGACTAGTTATATTTGCCGACTAGATTAAGGTGGTCGGTAAATATATTATTTTTGGGTAAGTTTTTTGGTGGGAACATGGCGCCTTAACGATTACCGACCAACAATTGTTGGTCGGTCTAGACTAGTTTTATTTGCCGACTAGATTAATGTGGGCGGTGAATATCTTATTTTTGGGCAATTTTTTTGGCGGGGGACATGGCGGCTTAACATTTACTTACGAAAATAATTACTGGTCGGCCAAGATGAGATATATTTGCCAATTAGATGATATTGGTCGGTGAATATCCTAATTTTGGGGCCAGTCTTTTGGCCGGGACATGGCGCTTAACATTTATCGACCAAAATTATTATTGGTTGGCCTAGATGAGATATATTTGCCGACTAGATGAAAGGGTCGGTAAATATCTTAATTTTGGGGCCAAATTATTTGGCGGAAATATAGCGCCTAGATATTTTCCGATTAAAATAATTATTAGTTGGCATAGATGAGACATATTTGTCAATTAAATGAAAGGGGTCGGTGAATATCTTATTTTTGGGCTACAATTTTTTTGGCGGGGATATGGCACCACAACATGTAATGTTGACGAATTAATACTAATATTTTCATTTTTTAAATAAGAAAATTAAATTATCAATGGATTTATGCCTATAATAATTTTCTTCTGTAAAATCCAAGGTAAGTCATTGGTAAAAATAAATTAGTAATTTCTCGATGGATTTTTCAATGGATGACTTCGTATGTAAATAGAAAAAAAATTCCAAGAAAAAAATCTGATGATGTATACGGATAATTTTACTTAATTGACATTGATCTCCAACCACCCACATATATAGTAGGATAATTGATGTGCTGTCGTATGCAACCAAAAATAAAACTTATACTCCTAAAAATATATGTAGTAGTGTAAGGATCGTTCCCATAGAGAGTATCTAGTCTAGTTTTATGCTATGTAAAGAAAGCAACTACGAACAATTCAAATTCAAGCGCTAAATGTTTAATTTGGTAACAACCTTAAGAATTAAAGAGATCGATGAAACTAAATAATACAAACATAAGCAGTTGTATTTAAATTAATCAAACATTCTTTCCAAGATTTAACAATTTCTAACTTTTGAGTATTTGCATTTCAGTCCCCGAACTTTGTATTTGATACAATTGATCATTTTTCTCGCTATATTTGCATTCTTTTCTCTAATTCTTCATCAAACGTTGAGGTTTATCTACAAAATGCAATATAACATCCAATTATGACTTAGGCTGCAGCACCTCAAGAAGAGTTTATAAAGTGGACATATGATTCATTTACTCAAATGAATGAATCTAATTGATTAGGGTACTTACTACTTAGGTCTTGCAAACTAGCTACTTGCTTGTCGGCTCATTGGACCAGAATGAATAAATTGTAAAAAATAAAAAACTTATAAAAAGTGATAAATTCGATATTGGAGTCAAGTACTCGTGGTTTCGGTTCAAGAATTATAATCAACCTAAATTTAATCGGCTCTTGGTTCTGGTTTTGATTCGAGAGGTTCGATTGTAGTTAAAATTTTCAACCTAAGTTTGGGTAACATAATGATCTGATGTCATAACCATATGTAACCAAAATTGGATAAAACTCTTTGTATGGAACTATTTCATTTGTAATTTTTACAGATACTTACGGGGTGGGCCCCATGTGAATAAAATATTATTATAAAAAAATGGGGCCCACCCCCATGTGTGTGATATGTTGTTTTTATAGAAATTTTTTCCTGTAACAGTAGCAAATAGTTCACCAAAATTTGTGGTATCGTAATTTTTAATTGAATCTATAAGGAATCTTGTGGATAGCCTTTGATAAGATCTATTAAATTTTAAAACTTAGATAAACATTAAAATTATTAATATTATTCATTATTTAAACATATTATTTACTAATTACGGCCCTGTTTGAGCTCCATTAATTGTGAGTAATGTATTATGGAATAATAGACTAATGAAAAATGTGTTGTTAAAAATAAAGGAAAAAATTTTAATTTGCATGTAATATTATTTTAATGAAAAAGATGTAGTTGAAAATGAGTACAGTAGAAAAAATATAAGTAGAATATAAATTAATGGGGCTCAAACATGGGCTAATAATACATATATATTAACATAATAAATTCTAAAATTAAAGACAAGTTTTGACGTTCCAATTTTTGTCCTCGCTTGGTTTCCCCTCCCATTCAAATTTTCATTCCCATTCATATTTTCATTCTCTCTTAAATATTCGTTTCCCACCAAAATTTTCATTTTCTCCCTAATTTCACAGCGACAACCCAGTGCAAAATCCTCCATTTTTGTTCTCCCCACAGCCTCCATTTTCAATTTCTGGAACTCCACATACCAACAATCTGACCATATTAATTTTCGAACCCATTCACAATCTGGCATATTCAACCCAAAAAATCTCCAATCAAAAACTAGGTTTCACGACATTTGCCTGACAGATGCACAAAAGGATCCCGAGCCTTTCCAGCAAGTGAGTTGAACTCTCATTTATGGCTGCTGTGATGATTTATGATAAAATATTATCATTTAATTATCTGGACATCTCCAGAGGTTTCTGAAAATGGATCTGCTGCAAACAGAGAAACCGGTTTTTCAGAAGGTCCCTCCACCAGTAGGTTGGGAAATCATTTATCATCATTATAGTAACCGCATTTGCAATAATTTATCTAGTTTTTAGTGCAGACCTTGTATGATGGAGACTGATTTTGTTTTTTACAGTTCAATTTCACTGCATAATATTTTTGTTATTTAATGAGAGTTTTTTTGTGCTGGATTTTGGTGCTAAGTTTCTCTGTATATTCCTATTTTCTGATTGATCTTCTGGTTCTTTTGAAGAACAATAAGGATGTTCATAGAGTATACATTAGTTACATCTGCCAATCAAAAGCTTGTTGCCTCTGCCTCATCTGAATCTGCATCTAAAGCCAACAAACAAAGCCGAAGGGGAGAAGAACAGAGGAGGTGGTGGTGACGTGAGTACTATAGGTGGTGGTTGTGACCTTTGGGTAGAATTTGAAGATGGGGGAGATGCTGGAAGAGAACGAGATGGCTGTGTCAGAAATGGAGGTGGAGATTTATGGGGTGGCACTAATGCTGATTGTGGGGGTGAACTTTGTTTAAAAGATTTAGGGGGTGGCACTAATGGTGGGAATTTTGTCTTACAAAAATGTCATCAGTGGTATGCAGCTTGCACCCATTGAATTATATAACATGTTGTCAACTTATTATTTTTGCGTTGTGAATTTGGTCAAGTTATTAGGCAAACCTCATATGCAAACTGTAAAATGGTTGTCTGCTTGGGAATTAATAGATTTGAGTTTCTTCTATTGGTTGATAAAGTCTATGATAACTTCTTCAGACATATAACGATATTTGCTTCTTCATTTTTTGCAGATAAAAGGATATGGTTGTTATCATGGGTGCAAGCCTGCGTCCATTTCTTTGTGGTTGCCTTCTGGATTCTTTGGGCTCCTACTATAGTTGTAAGATTTCGATTGCCTTTGAATTCCTTGATATTTTCCCCATTAGCATGTAAGGGTACTGAGCAGTTCTCATAAAAAGCATATTAGTTGTTTTGGCTAATTCAGCGCAATCCATTTTCTGTTTTTCCTCCTCTGCTTTTGAACATGAAGAAGTGTTGGTGAATTTAAAAGATCTGGAAAACCTAGGAGCATGTTCTAACTTTTTTGAAATTGTAAATCTTTTAGTTTTAGATACCATAATGATTATTTAATAATTTAATTGGGAAATAATTAACCATTTAATGCAATACTTCAAAAGTTTCAGTGACTATTGGGTTTTTATAGTGAAACTCATCAGATCTTATATATTAGGAACTAAAGGAAGCCATGCCTCACTTTTTGCCCTTGACTGTTATTTTATTTGCACATATTTTGTTTGCCCTGGAAGAATACCATTTTGTTCATAAAATGTATGACAAGGGGTAAAAGCTGATACTGACTAAATTTCCTTCATTCTGAATATGGATATTAAAGATCTGCATAGTTGATCTTTTAAACATGAATGCTAATCTAATTTATAGTTGATCTGCACTAATGCTGATTGTGGAGGTGGTGAGCTAGCTGGTGAATTAGAAGGAGGCGGGGGTGGTGAGCTATTTGGTGGATTAGACAGAGGCAGGGTTGGTGAGCTAGTTGGTGGATTAGGCAGAGGTGGGGGTGGTGAGCTAGCTGGTGGGTTAGGAAGAGGTGGAGGTGAACTTGAAGGGATAGATGGTGGTGGAGGACTTGAAGATGTAGGCGGTGTATTGGCTGGCGGTGGAGAGGGTGTAGGCTGAGGAGGAGGAGATGTAGTAGGAGGTGGAGAAGCCACAGGAGGCGGGTTCAAGGCTGGAGGAGGTGGTGCAACATTGGTTGGGGGGGAGGATTGAGGTGGTGGAGTAATGATGGGTAGAGGAGAATTGAGCTGAGGTGGTGGAGCATTTGGTGGCTCTGGTGGGGTAGAACGCTGAGGGGAAGGCAAAGGTGGTGGAGAATTGGAGGAAGCTGGTGGAATAGCAGAAGGTGGAGAACTTGGGGGTGGAGATGGAGATGTAGATGCCATTTCCATCCAAATTAATCAAATTTTGCCATTTCAACAATAGCATTAACAATCTATAGATTTCAATAATATTTCATGAACTCCACCTCAAATCCACAATGTACTCAACAAAATCTGTCTTTAGAATATTATTAATTGCATTCCAAAGTAACAAAAAATTCACCCCATACAGTTCATCCAAATTTATCCATGAATAACCTCCCAAGATCAAGTAATAAGAACAGTGATATATCAGAAATCTGCAAAAGATATAATCTTCAAACGATTGGAGACAGAATTCACCAATTACTGCGAAAAACCAAATATTGAACAGAATCCAATAATCAACTTCCAGTATAATGCAAATCCCAATTCCCTGTACTTTCAACAGTTCCAAATGATGACACAATTTCTTTTCTTGATCATTATAAGACTCGTTTATATGCATTATGATATTTTCTGTCTTTAATATTATTTTACATACATTGTAGGTTATTCCAATGCCACCAAAAGAGACGCCACCATCCCAAGACCTATGAATGGTCCTATCACGTGAGCGATCACTCAATCCAGTATGCAACCTACACTACCATCTAGTCTGCACCAGTCAATGTGCCAACAGAGATAGTTTTGGAGTTTGGTTAATTTGTGCTTTTGGTAGAAGAAAATGGCCTTGTAAATATTTTGCTAGAGGCTTTTGGTTGTGACTATTGTTTTTCGATTTCAGATATTTTTTTATTTTGAAACTTTTATTGATACATTGTGTTCGAGTTGGCCTTCTAATGTACTTTATAATTTTGATTATCGCACAAGTTCAAAAAATAAAATAAATCACATTTATCGATTGAAATCATAGTAGGAAATACAATCCAAATTTACTGCCTTGAATTTTGTTGGTTGGCAAATTCATCAATTTTCCCGACCAATGTCACTTCATTTCTTGGTCGGCCTATGTACATGTTTATTGTTGATTTAGTTACACCTTTACCGACCAAAAGTATGGTCAGCAAGAAGCTATGTCATTACCGACCAATCTTTTGTGGTCAGTGAAAATCTCTATGTTTCCTCGACAAAAGTCTAGTTTGGTCGGTAAAAACTTTCGTTGGCTGGCTTTTGGCGACCAGTTGCCAACCAAACAAATGGCCAACAAAAAGTTATGTCATTATTGACCAAATATTTTTTGGTCGGCCAAAATCTCTATATTTCCCAACTAAATATAATTTGGTCGGTAAAAACCTTCGCTGGCTACCTTTTGGCGACCAGCTGCCGACCAAAATTTTTTAGTCATAAAATGGATTTATCGATTGATATTGGATTTTTAGCGACCAATTTTGTGGTCGGCAAAAGTCATATTTCTTGTAGTGTTATATTATCACAAGTGATCATAGACACTTTAATTCACATGCTTAATAATTAAATAAATACAACAAATGAAAAAACAATTTTATTTAATATAAGATTATTGTTATTTTTACATCGGCAAAACTATACTACATGGACAGATAACCCAACACCTTCACTATTCATTAGAACTCTCCACCTCTTCCACAAAAGCCCTGAAAGGAAAATTCAACAATAAATACGAACTAAGTTCAAGCGATGCCGAAAGTTGGCTATATGGAGTAACTTGGTCATCATATTAGCAAAATTATATTGGGTACCAACTTTACTCACAACAATATTAGCATGAGCAATAACATCATGCACAAAATGATATAGCACATCACTGTGTTTCATCCTCTCATGAAACATATGATCTTTTATGAGAAAAATGGCGCTTGATTATTACAAAAGGCTATGGTGATCTGTATGTCTTTACTGAGTTCACTAAATAATCCCTTTAACCAAATAGCTTATGTACAAGTCTTTGTATTAGCTATGTACTCAGCTTTAGTATTAGACAATGTAGCCATAGTCTATAAAGTAACTTTTCAACTAATAGCACAACCACCAATAGTAAAAACATACCTTGTAAGAGATATTCTCTTATCAATATCTCGAGCAAAATGGAAATCAACATACCTAATAACTCCATATGTTTTTTTCTCAAAATGTTAAATGAACATTAGTAGAGATAAACACATATCAAAAAATCTACTGAATAACTTTTCAATATCCTTTACTAGGATTCTGCATATTGAACATGCAAGGAACTTTCTCAATGTATCCTTTCTAACTTAGGTATAATTTGTGTGCCTATCTATCTCTCAGAATCAACATTCCAAATATCTTCTTTGCTGTTTGTAAGTCATTTATAGCAAGTTCTTTATTGAGCTTGGCTTTTACCTTTATTACCTCTCCCTTATCCTTGATTGCTAACAACATATCATCAACATATAAGAGTAGGTATACAAGCGACCCATCACCATATTTTTTAAAGTAGACACAACTATCATAACTTCTTCTTTTGAAGTCATGAGTAGTCATAAAAAAATCAAACCTCTTATACCACTATCTAGGCAACTGTAAACCGTATGGCTATTGTATGTAAATATCCTCAACAAGTTCTCCATGTAAGAATGCTATCTTCACATCCAACTGCTCAAGCTCAAAATCATATGTAGAAGTCGAAAAAAAAAATAAATTAGACTCATATTTTAATGTGATGATTTAACACCACGAGCCTAGCCCATAGACGAGCCTTATGCTCGACTAACATAAGAAACGAAAGCCCAATATTAGTCCGATATGCCTTTAAATATTTCTAAGATCAAATTCACTCTCACGTTATTTTAGAGGGACCGAATTATAAGTTTTAAAATTGAGAGGTAAAAGAGAATTTATAAATTTCTATTTGCGGATTAATGTTGATATTTTCTTATCTTATTAAGTAAATAAATTATAGGGACCAGGAATAAAATTATTTAATGTCCCAATTCATTTTTCCTCAAATTCAAATATATATATGTATATATACATTTGTGCAAAATAATTTAAAATGTTAAAGGTTATAAAAGACATGAAATATTTTCATTAGTTGGTGAATAATTAACAAATTTAAACCCCTAAACATACACACCCGTAACAGCACTAAAGATAAAAAATAAAACCATGAAATGAAAAACAAACATTTCTTTAATCTCTTTTACGAAACGTTTACTACGTTTTATATAAATAGATTTCTATGAACGTTATGTGTGGAACTATTTTAAGAACACTTTTATGAATAAGTTATGTTTAAAAGTAGTTATGCATTATAGAAATTACCTTAGAAGTCACCCTTTACAACCAAAAAAAAAAAAAAATGTTAGCAATTTAATGTTGCTGTTTGTTTAAAATTTCAGTCACTGCTTTGACTTTAAAAATTCATTATTCAATCGTTACTTGGAATTTTTGGACTGAACCAATGGGGATTGATAGTTTCATGGATTAGCTACTGAATAAAGTTGAAATAATGTCGATCCGATGTCTGTAAAATTTTATATATCTTTTTAAGTAAACTGCGTTGGGTTACCTTCTAAACTGAGACGCTATGGGGTTTTAAAAAATATTTTAATACCATATATGTTGCCGACGGAAGCCAATTTTTGTATATTTTCCTACCTTAAATTGAAATTTCATGAAGTTTCAAGGTCGATAGCTTGGCAAATGAATTTATTTTGTCACTTACCATATGAGATNGCTATGGGGTTTTAAAAAATATTTTAATACCATATATGTTGCCGACGGAAGCCAATTTTTGTATATTTTCCTACCTTAAATTGAAATTTCATGAAGTTTCAAGGTCGATAGCTTGGCAAATGAATTTATTTTGTCACTTACCATATGAGATAGAAAAAAAAAAAAGAAAACAACATCGTCTTGGTATTGTTAGTAGGATTTTGAAAAATATTTTAACACCTCATATGTTGCCGATGAAAGCCGAATTTTGCATATGTTATACTATGAGAAGTTCATTCTATTTTCCTTAAAGTTTCGTGAAATTTCGACATTGATAACTATGTAAACGAGGTTATTTTAAAACTAACCACGCGAAAATGGGAAGTCAAAACAAATTATTTTTCTTCTTACTTCTTGAAGTAGCTCATACACGGGAGACTATCAAACTTTTTATTTATTTGGTAAATGTGTCCTTGCTACTGTTCACGTAATAAAATAGGCATATAGATGGATTTGCTCGACTCTTTTCTTCTTTTATAAATGCTTTTGGAATTATGTTAATATTAAGTTATCATCTAAATGTAGATTTATTTATTTTTTTATGGGAAATTCATTGGTAGGTTTTTTTTATATATAGTAAACTGTATGTAAAAACAAAATAAGAATAAGAATAAGAATTTTTAGAGAAAATTTTAAACTTAATATTTATGTTGTCCGTTAAAAGAGTAGTTAATCAATTTATTATGTTAGATAATTTCAAAGTCTAAAGCTAAGGTACAATTGTTCGAGTGATGTTCCGTCCATGCAGATCAGGGTATTACAGTAGTTTGGAGATGATTGAGCTGTTATAGGGGAACATTGAGATGAGTAGGGAAGTTGTGCATGAAAATTATCTTGTGTGGATTGTCTAAAATCGATGAGACGAAGACGAGATAAAAGTTTTAAGTTGGAGGTTAGTTTTAGAAGCTGAATGTCTAAAAGAAAATGGGCATTGCACTAATCTTTGAGTGAATGAAAGCATCTCTTCAAGTCTGTATAACTCGGGTAATTAAGCCTGTAAGGGTGGTTTAAAACATGGTGCCCTATGGTCATTTAATTTGGGAGTCATCGACCTAAAACTCGTTTCATTGGTTATATAAAAAGAAAATAAAAAGATGTTTGAAAAAAATATATAGTGAAAGCACGAATAATGAAAAAAAAATACATAATTACATTGATTTAGCCTCAGACATTCAGGTGTAGAACTATACCTCTGATGAGAGGCAAGTAACCTAGTTCTGTCTTAAATGTTGAAACAATAAAAAATATAGGAGAATCTGGACTTGTTGAAGTGTGAATTTGTAATAGTAAGATCTATCCAAACTAAGAGAGGGTAAGAAATAGAATTAAATAAGTTCAACTTACGATGCACCCCGAGAAAATTGAGTGAAAAACATAAGTTTGGGGGTGTGTATCTCTCGAGTGAAGTAAGGATATATTTGACTACTATGGATCAGGTGTTGAGCCAATCGTGATCTTAATATGTTGACATGAGTTTTCACAAACACACGTCGAGTTATCCATATAACAGGTGGAGATTGATTTAATTTCTGCACTGTTGAAACTCTTCATTTGTTTGATTACTAAATTCCAATCCTGAGACACGACACGTTGTTAAATCATGTTTTATGTAGAGTTAAGTTACATTTTTATTTGAAGACAAACAATAGTTCAAGTTTAGGTGAGTTTGATCAATGCGTTTTTATACACTTATTTTACTATCAAAATGAAAAATTATTTATTAATATGTTAGAATTTAACTTAATTCTATGTAATTTACGTTTTGCAGAATAACATGATGAATGTAGTGGAAACAAGCAGGAACAAGTGGAAAAAGGACCAAAAAGAAGGAAAAGCAAAGTTTAGGGACCAAGATGCAAATAATTAAAAGACGAATCAGAAGAGGAAATGAAGATGCNGTGATGAATGTAGCGGAAATAAGGAGAAACAAGTGGAAAATGACCAAAATGAAGGAAAAGCAAAGTTCAGTGACCAAGATATAAATAACCAAAAGATGAAACGGAAGAGGAAATGAAGATGCGAAGATGTCGAGATCAAAGCATTGGATGAAGAAGAAACAAGGAAAGAGGTCAGGAGTCAAGCAACCCAAGTTGGAGGACTAAAACGTAGATTTTGGAAGTTACACAACACTATGAGGTTGCATAGTGTTGTCTCTCTTGCTGCCGCATCTACTGTTTCAGGGAACGTGGACACCAATTTTCCATGAACTATGCGACTGTATGCAAATGAACTATGCGGTTGCATATATATTTAGTTCCTAATCTCATTCAACTACCTATAGAAACAAGTAGGGACTCGTGTATTTAAACCCTAATACATCCCAAAACACGAGAGAACACCTCCATACACATCTTTTACCCTTGGAGCTCAAGAATTTCTCATGAGGAACTAAAGGTTTCGGTGAAGCTACGAAGGAACTCGGTTGGATTTGGTGATTTTACATCAGTTATTTATGTACTTTGATTTTTCTTAAAGATTTCGGTGAAGCTACGAAGGAACTCGGTTGGATTTGGTGATTTTACATCAGTTATTTATGTAATTTGATTTTTCTTTGCTGAATAATCTTAGGTTTAGACATTCTTTTCATAAGTTTATTTTGAGTTTAGCTGAACTTTTATTAAACTTTTCATAGATTCAGTCATGCTTTGTCTATCGAAGAATTGAGCTATTTGTTGAATTTTAATTCATTTATTTTATTGGTAGATTGATTACTGCTTTATGCTAGGTGTATATGGTTTTTTCTCAAATCTTATTCCAATAAAAGGGCGTAAATGTTATAGGAAATCTAGATTCTAGGATTACAATTGAATTAAATTGAGTTTTAACGTTATATCTTCCGGTTAGAAAGTTAGGTAAAACATTTCTAATTGAGTAAATAGAATAAATTATTGATGTGATTGATCCAATTCAATTAA